>JAYMSZ010002375.1:0-12128 GCA_036897665.1 Pelargonium citronellum
AATTCTTGGAATCTCGTCCGGTAGTAGTAGTGGTAACCGCGTACTTGAAGATGAGTTGAACAGTGTACGATCCCCACTTAACCGTGCTAGTTCAGCTCTTGGTCTTAATCGAGGTGGGATGACACCCCTACCTCCCTTTCATCCACAAGATATCGCGGCTTTTGGAAACGTTTGGACTATAACGGCTCTTTCGCTTATCTTTTAGACTGAAATGACACGCTTGATAGTTTAGGGACCAAAATGGCATGAACTAAAAAATATGGCACGAACTGGATAGTTCAGGAACCATTTTGGACCTTTTTCAAAAAAAAATAATAATATAAACTCTTAGCCCCTTTGACGATTCTTCGACCATAATTTGTTGTTAATCTAAGTATTTATGTGTTAACTAATTTTATTATTTTGATTGAGATATAATGGGTTAAATTGTGTCATAGTAAACTCTATCTTTCATTTGTATGAATGAGTTTGACAATGAGATGATGTTGTTGGATTTTTAAAAATAAAACTTCAATGAACAAAACATATAGTTGTTAGAACATAATTGATTGGTCAAGATTGGACGGTCGCAAACAACACAAAATCTTTCGTGAGTTATAAGAAAATAGCATAAAAGAGAATATGATAGATTTTAGGTTTTCATGAGTTATATATTTATATATATATGCAGTTTTGAGTAAGATATTGAACTAATGGTATGTAGTTTTAATTGCAATTGATGTGAAATTATATCACAAAAAATTGATATAGTAAAAAACCGAAACATAATATTATAAACTAATATAACTTCGGTCGGTACGTTTGCTTATAAAAAAAAACTAATATAACTTTTTTTCTCTAAAACTCATTAATATTAAGAATTCACTGTAATAAATTATATATAAGCGTTTGAATCAGTATAATATTGCAAACAGTACACTTATTTGACGTAAAAAAAAACTAAAGTTCGATGAAAAGTAGAAGTTAGTAATTGTACATGCAGTTGGAGTTACCATTCTGAAGATAAGAAGTTACCGATTTTAAAAAAATACGCACATTTCTGATATCCAGTTCTCAACATATTTTAAGGTATATGTACAACATACTTATTAAATAGGAAAATGTACATATTAAATACGGAAAGAGCTGAACAACCTAATAGTGCAACATAGTTCACATATATCCGAATACATAAAATACATATGAATAGTGACAAATCGTATATCAAAACAAATAAAATATGTACACATAACAATATTTGCAGTATACCTAATCGCATAATATACCTATAACATAATATATTAAACAATACATAAAACAGTAGGAATATAAATGTATACCTAATCGCATAACAACATAATAAATAAAGTAACTAAACATGCAAATGAGAAAAGAAGAAAGACATTACTATGTAGGTTTGATTTATACATTTTTATTCGAATTAATTAACTCATTTATCATTAAGTTTGAGACTTATATTTTGAATTGTATTATAAATTTGATATTATTAAAAATATTAGGGTTAATTGGTTATACACCCCCTGGACTTGTTCCAATTTGAGATTTAGCCCTTATTTAGGGTTTTTAATTGATTTGAACCCTGGACTGACCAAAATTTATATCTTGTCCAAATTACCTATGATAACAAGTTTCAACTGACACGTCAACGGTTGCATGCCACGTCCCTCTTCCACGTCATCGGAGTTCGCCACGTCAACCTCTAAGTTGAGACTAACTTAAACACATATTTTGGTCATCTCATCTAAGAAAAAAAAATACTGAACGCAAGACCCAAATTTTGTGTCTTCCTTGATCGCGAAACGTTCTCCAGATCAAAGCCCTAACTCCATTTGGATCGATCCTATTGCAATGGCAACAACGATTCGAACCCTAGCTCAAAATGTTTTTCATTGTATGGCCATTCATTTGATCAACACTGTAACTATGGATTGAGCGCAACACTGAAAGTTTCAACAGGAGAATGAAATGGCTTGTAATTGGTTTCAAAATTGGCATAATGTTCCTCGTTATAGTTTGTAAGCTTTGATTTACCAAGTCCTTAGATTGTAGTGTAATGAGATTGAGTAATTTAAACAAAAATTTCTACTGACATTTTGGTTTATGAAAGAATGACAGCAATCTTCATCTTTGAAAATGAATGAGTTATATGTTTAGATAGTTTGAGTTGTTATCTTGTATGTAGTGCAATTACATTTATATGTTTCAAATGTTGTTGTAAAAAATGGTAAACATTTAGAAAATGACATTTTAAAATTTGAAGCTAATGAATGTTAAACATTTGAATCATAAAGTTTCAGATCATCTTTCTGCTAACATTATTTGATGTTAAAATCTTAATACTTTCATTTTCCAAATTTCGTTAACAATCACTGAGGGTTAAAGCAGTGGGTAAACGTTAATGAAATGGATGAGAGTGAAGTAGAAGAACTTAACTTAATCAAAATTTATGAGGTGGATTTGGAAAATGAGGCAAACAGAAAGGTCTGATTTGGAGGAGCTCTCTCTCAATAAAATTGAAGGATTGAGCAGTTGAAAGAACAAATATAGCAAATGTGGCAAACTGATAACAGTAAAGATGCAATATGACAAGGAAAAATGAGGCAAGGTATAAAAAGTTGGACATGAATTGGTCGTAACATAAAGAATTTCACAATTCATATCAAGGCAACATTTTCATAAAAATCACAGTACCCTGTTTGCTTCCATGTTTGCTAACAACAAGTTCAAAAATGAAGTTACAAATACTGATAGTGATAAAAAAAAATCAACAAAATATCAAATACTAAGCTGAAACCAAGCTTACAAAAGACCAAATACTTAGCTAAAACCATGTTTTTAAAAGACCAAATTAAATACGAAATAGGCATTCAATTTTTCTTCCTTAAACCAACTAGTGAGTTCACCTAGTTCTTGAGGGACCTTCTTTCAAACTCATCCAGAACATCACTCGTTGAACGAGTTGTTAGTCCTCGAATTGTTTGACTAGCTCCAGGCAAGTTTGTGAGTCCTCTATAGGCTGCAGTAATTGAAGAGAGGCCTGTGGAAGTTTCTGGTTGGGACAACAACAATCTCGGGTTAGCCTCAAGTTGGGTTGTTGTGGAAGTAGTTGGTTGGCTTGACGAGAATTTTGAAAGGCCAAGTTGTCTGTCATCATTGAGTCTTCGAGAGGGTCTCCATCCTTTTCCTCGTGATTGCAAACCCCTTCCCCTTCCTCTTTCATTTGGCCTTTGAGTTGCAAGCTCCTCTATGGCTTGTGTATTGCTGGTATTATTCTCTGTGTCTTGATTAATTCCAAGTTTAATAATTGTAGAATCCAACAATTGCAAATTGTTGATTGGTGCTGGTGGTTCGACACCCTGCATTGAAAATGATATTACATGAAATTAATACAACAAAACATCTCTTATATAATCTATAAGTACATAATTAGTTAGTGTTTATTGTATCTACAAGTATATGATCCAAAATAGAACATTAGTAAGTGTTTTATACTTGCAAATGCTTGTCCTTTCTTGGTCTCCCTCTGCCTCTTACTGATTTGCTTCCTCTCTCTTTACTAGGTTTCTACAAGTATAAAATGCAGCAATGAGATCATCACAATGGATGAACAAGTTCTAAACTGAAATTAGGAAATTGTTAACAAAAACATTAATATTCACCTCGTACACGATCCCCATCCCTTTGGCATTTTCAACATACCGTGGGCAGATCTGACCTATTTGCTCTCCCTCAGTTTGGCTTGACTCCTAAAACACAAGAACATTAATAGTAAACATAACTAAGTGGTACAAGAAAATATTACTCAGTTTGGTACAAAGCTCCTAATTGAAAAAACAAGAACATTAGTAGTAAACATTACTAAGTGTTGCAAGAAAACATTACTCAGTTTGGTACAAAGCTCCTAAAAACAAAAACATAAATAGTAAACATAAAACTCCTAAAAAACAAGAACATTGACAATGAACATTAATGAAATTGATAAACTAAAAGTAAACTAAATTGGTTAATGAGTTACCCCTTCTTGAGTTGAGACCATTTTTCTTCTCTTAGGCCTAAAAGGTGTTAGCTTTGGCTTTTTCATGTATTGTTTCCTCTTACCAAAGTGTATGTTGCCACTCACTGTTTGTTCTTCAATTGTCTGCTGTCCCTCTGTTTGGTCAGCACCAACACCAGTTTCCGTGTCTTCTATTGCATCTCCCATAACACAAGTTTTAGTGTGCACTATTTGTTCTTCCCCATGACTGTTATGAACCTCATTTTCAACACCAACACCATCGTGGTCAGCACCTTCAGCCTCCTCAGTTCTCTGTTTGTTACCTTTAGCTCTGGATGGTCTCTTCCTAATTTTTAAACCTTCCTGCATAGGCTTAGGACAATATGTGTACTTGTGTCCTAATTCTTTGCAGTTTGAGCATCGCTGAGACTTCATCCTAGTCCTTGGCTTCTCAAGGTCCTCGTGCCTGGACTTTTTTCTCTTTATGGCTGGTCTTCAGGTTTTGGGTTTCACTATCGGAGGGCGTAATGGAGCAAGTCCAGTTTTTTCCCACTGGTCTGAGCTTGGAAGTGGGTAAATGATTCCTTTATAACATTTTTTATAAATCTCAAGAGAGTAATATTGAGATATATATCGCTCGGGAAGTTCCCCTGCCTTTTGAAGTGCACAAACAGCGAGCCTGCAAGGAATTCCAACAAGATCCCAAAACCCACAACCACACCCTTGCTTAAGAGTGTTCACAACCCACCTCCTCTCTTTATCTTCTACTTGATAAATGTCATTACCAGAGTACATAGCATTGCAAGATCTGCTCAAGTTAACAGACTCAGCCAACCTTCCTAAAGCTAAAGGAGTGTATTCATATGAATGGTGTGCTGCACCTTCTTTCTTCTGTTGAAATTTCAACATTATTTTTGTTCTGATTCCCTCTAGCAATGTTAGGATTGGCTTGGAACGTAAGTCAAGTATATCCTTGTTAAATGACTCGGATGAGTTGTTTGTCAACTCATCTGATTTTGTCCAAAGCTTAAATGCATGCCTACTCCATTGTCTAGGTGAAATAGCATTCAAATAATGAAATGCACCATCATTTACTGTAGCTATTTCTTTCATATAATGATCAAAGTCAGACTTACAATACGACCGTGCAGCATTCCACAATAACCCTTTCAGAACAAATCCTCCAAACCCTTGGTCCCTGAAGTTAGCGTATAGATGTCTACAACAGATTCTCCACTCGCATCCCTCAATGTCTTTCTCGAATATACGTTGTAGTCCCTAATAATCAAAATGATCATAATTTGGTTAGCCATGGCGATCAATTATAAGATTAACATAAATAAGATTAAGTTGGACAACTTACTTTCTGACGATCCGATATGAAACAAAATTTCTTCCCAACGTATTCTATGAAATGATCCATGAACCATCGCCATGTCGCATAACATTCATTCTCCACAACAGCATATGCAAGAACCATGCAATTATTGTTGCCATCGTTGCATGTTGCAGTTAATAAGATTCCTCCGTATGACCCTTTAAGAAACGTACCATCTAATCCCACCACTGGCCTACAACCATCCAAGAAGCCATTCTTTGTTGCTTCAAACGATATAAACAGTCATTGGAAGACTGCTCTTTCATCATCGACGCGAGTGACTTCATATTTCAGCATTACACGATCTCGATCCTCATTTGCTTTCATCAATGCATTACAATAATCCAATAATTGCCCGTATTGTTTTTTATAATCACCGTTAATGATCCTCAATGCATCTTGCTTGACTTTGTAAGCTTGGTGGACAGATATGTCGACATTGAACTCTTGTGCTACATCTTGTACGATGGAGGATATAAGGTATCTCGGGTTGGACCTTATTCTGCCCATGAACTTCTTTAATACCCAACTCGATGACATTGAAACTTGTGTAAAGTCTGGGGCACAACTATGCTCGAAGTGCCAACTCTTTAATATAAATTCTCCACTATCTGGCACCAAACTGGCATGTAAACAGTACTCGCAATTTTCATTTGAACATTGGACTGTGACCCTCTTGGACTCATTCTTCACAAATGACACATGTCTGCCTTCGCGAATTGCAAGCTCTCTAACCACTTCCCTAAAAACTTTGGCACTTTCAAAGTTTTCAAACGGTTTCATCTCATACTTCGCAATGTCCACGTTTGACATGAAATCAGGTGCTCTCACTCTAGGTCCGTCGATATCATCATTAGAGGAATACGGATGCAAGTGAATGTCTTCAACCACATCAGGTTCACCCAACCCGTTGACCTGTTTCTTTTTCCCTTTGATTTTCCTCTTCAAAGACTTGGTCTGATTTTTTCTTGTATTATCATTTGTTGTGTTCACTGGATGTGTGAATAAATCAGGTTGAGACTCATCTTCACTCAAGTGCACATGTACATTCTCTTCTTCACCCTTATTGTTATCTCCTTCATCAGTTAACTCATCTTCTAATTCATTGGCAACTTCATGCATATGGTTGTAATCGAAGAAACTCCACTGCTTATTCCCAGCAAAAGCATCAATGTTGCACCGTTCTTCATCTATCAAACCATGTTCTTCCTGCCCATAATACTCACCAACATTACTAGCAAGCTCATTCATGTCAATACAAACATCTTCTCTGGCAACATTAGGATTTTCAGCAGCTTCACTGTCCTTGTGATGAATATATAGCACGTAATCACGTCCACTACCCTCATTAGCTTCTACCATATCATTCACTTCTTTATCACTTCTTATCTTCACCAAACCATACCAAATTACATTTCCAATTCCAGGCTTTAGAAACAATACATAATCACCCTCTTTGTAAGAAATACCATTATCTTCAAACATAGAAGGAAGTTCAAAGAAAGACACGTAGTCCAAATCCACATCGTTCATATACTTAACTTCCCCACCAACATATATTCTATTTTCACCTTCCCCAACAAATGAACCATTGCAATTCACATGAAAATTTACTCTACCATCCTTTTCACCCATGGTAAACCTACCAACACAGAGACTACATAAACAATAGGCTTTGCAAATATCAAAATCCAAACTAAAACTTAAATCATGCTCTGTACACTAACAAATCACTATGAACAGTCTTGAAAATGGAAAGCACCATGTTTGTGTTTACTAGTACTAACAAAAAAAAATTCTCAACAGATTACTTGCACTTCCTTGAAGTGGTGACATCTAATTCTCTATATTAAGCTTACTAAAAAGATATATCAATCCAAATTAAGATGGTAGGTAGCCCATAAATAACAATAGAGTCTGGTAAATTAATTAAAATATAAGCATTTAACTTCATTTGAAATCATGTTTTGTACAATAACAGAACAATATGGTAACAACTACACACATGAACATTAGACAAAATAAAAGTTTCTTTATGATCTAACAAAACATAACATCATTGATAATCTACAACTACTATAAAAGTAAGCAAACCAATGTTGATCAATTTTCACATGGAACTAACCTCAATCGTTTCTGAAATTCTTCAACAACCAGCAATCTTGTTCAATGAAAAGATGATAATCCACCAAGAGTCTTCAGATGAGATGATCAGATTAAATCAAAACAACCATAAATCGAGTTAAATGATTCACAACTAATTAATCAACTCTTGATGATCAGAGACAATTGCACCCAAACCTACTGCTCAAGCAACTATCGACGCTCATGATTTTGATTTTTGGTACAGACGACGACGTCGTACGCTTGAATGAGCAGCAACTGAAGGTATACGTTTCTTTCTTAATTTCTTTTTTTTTTATTCTCAACCTTCGGTCCTATTCGGTCCAAGTCAATTTTAAGTGATTTTAGACCCGACCGTTTATTTTATATATAAATATAATTGGATAATGACATGATTGCTCGACACTTATTAAGGATTTTGATATTGTCATGTATGATTTGGGTTAATAAAGATCTGTGTTGTGCAAACAAAAAAATTAATTGTCATAAAAATGACTAGTTAATTAGAAGGAAGTACATCGGGGTGAGTGTGTACGAGAAAGTGTGTCATATGTTGTATTGTAACCCTCCATAGTTGAGCAATCATGAATAAAGATGAACAGTCATCATTCTTCTTCAATGTTGAAAGATTCCGACAACAGGATGAAGCTTCCGGTCACCAAACATACTAGTTTCATGATTTTTATGGTATTTCCTTGAATCATTACTCTCCAAACAAACAAAATTTTCAAACACAAATAAAGTCATTTGAAGTTTTAACAACTTAATTGAAATTGAACTCATGAACATGAATTTACATTAACATTCTAGTGCTTGAACCATAAAAAATTGCACAACACAAGGTCTTACATAAAATTGCACCCCTTGAATTATTTTATCCATTATATAATAGATATATACCACATAAATGATTTCAAAATTCAATTCATTCTTGTCATCGAGCATGGGATAAAACATCATTTCAAAATTCAATTCACCGGTATATGCACACAATCAACATATGTTTTGGGCAATGAATGCAAGGCCAAATTATAATATTTATAGTTTATTAAAACAAATGTACGTGAGAGTATAACCTATAAAAATCAAACACTAACTCACAAATAATTTATTTATTTGGAAAAAAGAAATAGTACATGACACTCATTTCTAAACAAAATGCATGTGAAATCATATCAAAGGCAGCATAAGCACAATTACTTATCAAGTCTTTAACATAAGCTACAACACAAGAAATGAAGACGTTATCCAACAGTAGGATGATATTCCACACATAAGTTCAATTTCGTTTACATAATCACAAAAAATCTCATATCAATACAGTAGTGTTCATTTGCAAGCTTATATTGGTATAATATGATCCAAAATGCCAAAGCACCTGTAATTACCTTCAACACTGCATTTGAAAGCATTGAATACTTCGTTGTTTGGCATAATGCTCTAATGCAGATAGGGGTCGAAAACCGTTAAAACTTCTTTGTAAACAGGTTTTTTGAAGTCCACTGCCTGCACAAGGAAAAGAGAATGGAGGGTATCAAGAGAAAATCGCCTTATGAGTGATCTTAAACAACTGTGGATTGACAAAGTCTACCCACAAGATCAATGACTTGCTCTGGCGACATCCATGACCACTCGCCAAATTCAGGTTTCTCAGTCCCATCACCCAGAAGATTGATGTGACTGTCCTCCCCGGTGAATTTGAGAAGAAACCTGGAATTATGGAGTAAATTAATATGAGGAGTTTAATTAAAAGTAGATTGCAAATGGAATAAAAAATCACAATGTAATTATAGATGGACTTGCAGCCCTATACAGATGTAATGGATTTCAGATGTTTGAATTAGCTTGCCAAAAACATATTATAATCGGGTGAAAATTATAATCATCCAGCGATTATAATCATATTTCAAACTAATCAGTTAGCTATTTGGCTAAAAATATAATTATTTGATTGGAAAAATGAAAGGATAAACGGCAACAAAGACATTTACTTGGTGAAACCAATATCTTATTTCTCAGATTCTAATACCTAATCATAACTGAGGGTACTCAGTTTTTTTTTTCGGCAGACTGTAAAGTCTGTAATGAATATAATCAATTTTGAAGTTACCAAACATTTAACTTAAAAAATATAACCAATTAACATATTCTAATCTAATTAATCCAAACACTCTACAATATACCAAAATACTCACCACTTCTGAGCTTGACCTTTCCAATTTGTCCCCCATTCACGATTGAGTTTTTCCCTGACATGAGTTGGGAAGTCATATGTCAACCAATGAGGTGCCTGTATGAGAAACAAAATGACAGCGCATATATTAAATGATCTAATCAGTCAACCAATAAGGTGCATGTACGAGAAACAAATGACAAGGCCAGTTGTACTGAATGCATTAGAGGAAAGTTCTGGGAGTAAGAAACCAAATCAGAAAGAATGTGAGCTATAGATAAACAACTATAATCTTCATGTTTATAAACTAAAATAATGGAAAAGAACAAATATTTTCCTCAGAATATAACTCAATTATAAAGTCCATGTGAGAATCAGAGGACAAAGAATGGAAATGATCACCATGGTAATTAAACCAGGTGCCATCATTCTGCATACTATTTAAAAGAAAAACAACATCTAGATAAAACTCCTAAGGGAAACTTCCAAGCGTTTAATTGAAAAATGCATAATCACCATTCTTTCTTGAAAACCACCACATCAACTACAATTTCCATAAGCATATAAATAAAACCTTTGATCCTGGCCATCACAAAATTTCATTCATAGAATTTCAAATGCATAAGGAAAACATGCTTTCTTTATCTTCTTTTGTGTTGGGGGAAGAGCCGGAGAGGGGAGAGTTTTTAGTAGAAATGAGAGTTTCTATTCCAAGAGGTCTCGCAATATTATTCCTTACTCCTTAGTGAACTGCCAATGCAAAGCCCCAGCAGTATATAGCAAGGCCATGAGAAAGCATCCCAATTATATGTGCAAAGTGCATTCCAAAATTTGAACATGCACTCAAGATTTAGACAGTAAAAGGAAAACTCTGACAAGCTCTTCTTTCCCTTGCAGCGCAGCTGACTCAAGGAAACATAAGGTCACAATTTAAGAAAAGAGATATGATGAAGCATTTTGATTCCAAAGCTTATCCAACATTCAAAATATATTAATAATTCAATAAAGAAAAACAAACCTCGGCCACAATTTCTGCCGAAGTAACTCCAGTCTCTTCTCTCAATTCCCTCATGGCTGCACTTCTTGGATCTTCACCCTCATCGATGCCACCCTGTTCAACATAGTGGTATATAGCACCATCCGAATTCAAACTCAAGTGTACAAAGTCTCAAACAACTGAAGATTAGTAAGATGTACTTTCTTTTACCATACGTTCGCACTTCACACTCAAACACAAAAGGCTGGGGTTGCTCATACGGGCAGTTCTTTCCAGTATTTGGCCAAATGTATGTAACAAATCCAAAGACCTTATGTACGTTAATCCCTATTCCCTCCTAAAATGAGTGTCCTCTTTCCATTTTTGCAAAAACTTAGGATACGTTAATTAATCTTGTACTTTCTATTATATCCTACACGAGTATTATTGGTAATTCATGCATAACTAACATAACAAACTTCTTAAAGAGGAAAGTGTACACTCATTTTAGGAGAACGCAGTTTGGGGACATATGGAATATGATTGGGGTTGATCTTCTATATTATATCCATCCATTGTCCTTTGTGTGCAAAAATCTTCATGCCATGTTTTACATTTTCTTTTCCTAAACACACTTTTTTTTTTAGAATTTCGAAGTTACCACTTGTAGCGCATCACAGTGATTCAACATATTAAGTCTTGGCTTCAAGGTAGAGGATGCTTATGAGACCAAATAAATCAATAACTACTTTCAATTATATCAATTCCAGCATTTTCTCAGCAACCAAACAAAAAGTAAACAACATCGAAAAGACAATCAACTGCGAAAAACCTGAGGCATTTGCCAAGCACTCGGTATATCAAGCCTCGACGCAGCAAAAATCTGCAAAGTTCCGATCACAGACGAATCAAAAAGCAAAATCTAGACTCATATTTTACCGTCCGTACGCATAAACTGAGAAAATAATACATGCAGCTCGCGATTAGATTTACGGACCTTCTTCGAAGAATTGATGAGGCAGATGCCGACATTTCTTCTGTAACCTTCCGGAGGATTTTCCATTGATGACAGTGAAGATAATGAGGAAGCAGAAGAGGCAATGATGAGAGGATATGGACGGAGGAGTGGCAGGTAGGTAAATTTGTTGAACTTTGGAGGGCAAAACGGGAATGAAAAAGTGGGCCTACCAGCGAATCGGGACATAGCCATTTACACGGACTCGTTGCTGATCTCCCGTAATAATGGAGATTCTATTTACTAAAATGGACTTTGTTTTCTTCTAAATTACCAGAATTGCCCTGTCAGAGGGATTGGGCTTTGGTTTATATTTGAGCTTATAAATTTTGTTGCTATGGGCCCATTAGCTCAAAGTCATAGTAATGTCAAGTTACTCATAGAATTTGGACATAAGCCTTAGTTTGAGAGTTTCAATGTTAAATCATAAAATTCATAATCTCATTAAATTTGAATTTGATTGAAAGA
>JAYMSZ010002376.1:0-12127 GCA_036897665.1 Pelargonium citronellum
GGGGACGAGGAATGCAAAATCCGCCCCCACCCCGCCTCGTTGCCATCCCTGAATTCACCCCACATTCTATTCCACATCTCTCAGCTGAAATTGCATATTGGAAGTGTATCTGTTTTAGAAATTTGTTTTTGTAGTTAAGTGTTTTGGACCTTTGGTACCCGTAAAATTGTAGTCATCTGTAATTATTCTTTTAATTTAAATCATTTAAGCTTGGCTGAGCACACTGATGTACAAATTATGGGAAATGGATTTGGGATCTCAACCCTGATTCACAACCCCTGAAGGTGCACAGTACCATTCTATCTATTTTCAACCACTTGATCTTTGTTAATTTCTACAAAGGTTCCATTTTTATCATTGATCAAGCTGAAATCTGTTTTGGCTTGTATCAAACTTCAATTATGACATCTCATTTGAGATTTAACAGAAGCCAACCCAAGGAGCATGCATAAATTAGCTTTCACAATTTCCAACTAATACTGCTTCAACAGGGAAGGCACAAATCTTAATTAACAATAAACAAAATTAATTTCAATACAGTAAATAAGTCCAACTCCACTCGGTGTGTGTATTCTGGTTTTTCTTATTCCTTGCACACCTAATCTTATTTGATACTTTCATTAGTAAACAAATTGAAAACCAAACTTCACGCTTCGCTGTCAGGGTCCGGAAGATCAAGTCAAGGCAGCTCAAGGCTCAAAAGTCATGCTCTCTGCTTCTCGCCTCACTGACTCAAACAACACAGAGGATAAGTACCTTTCTCCAAAGCTTGGAAATATTACCTGCACAAGTTACAAAAACAAAAACGCATTTACTAAGCAAAACCTCTCGAGTAATTTGCAATTCAATATGGAGTGAAATCATGATTATTAGCCTAAAATGATTTTGAATGCCACATTTAAATTTCCAGGATACAGTACCCAATGCAAAGGATTGTGGCATCACACAATTACTTTCTTTTTCATTGCACCTAAAGGCTTTTAAGAAGAATACAAACATGGATTGATGGGTAGTAGGTTCTTTGTATAGTTTACCCACTTGGCCTAACCAAATTCATCAAAGAAAATCCAAATCCCCATATTCTGAAAGTGAAAGCACCAGAGGTAAATAAAAAAATCGAACTCTACCTCACTGCTCAAAGAATTTTTTCCACTTCACCACTTACAAACTTGTATGCAATCGTCCCTAAGGCTCCCATCCAATGTAGCTCAAAGGCCCAGCAGGCCTCTTTGTGGGTTTATGTTTTCTAAGAAAATTGATATGATCTCTCTAGTCCCAATAAGAACAGAGTCCATATATTTATTCTAATTGGCCATGAAATTTTAGTTTCCTAAAGGCTCCATGCCTCGAGTATGATATGTTGCCTTCTCAACAATATGAGATGGAAAACCATGGGTTAATTAGGGGAACTCTAGTCCAGAAGCTAGTGTGTGGATATTGGGTCCAAGTGGGCTCCCAGTCACACTTCAGTAATTACACTAACAAAATAAGCACTAGGCCAGGACAATTCATTTGATCCCACAGATCAACAGGGCTATACAATTACGAGGGTAAAACCATTCAATTAAGATTGATTTATTTCACAATAGAACTTAAATTTTATGCTCAGTCCTAAGCTAGATTAACTAAATTTCAAAGGGTAGCAATCAAACTTACAACAATAAGCTTTCCAGCATTCTCTGGCTTTTTGGCGATCTTGATTGCAGCTGCAGCAGCAGCACCAGATGAAATCCCCACCTGCAGTAAGTGTTTCCATAATAAAAAGTGAATTGAGAACAAAGAAAAATTTTCAAAACATGAACTTGAATGCAACAATGATCGAATTTTCCTAAAATAGCACTATTCAAGATTAAAGTACATTGAGAACTTACAAGCAAACCCTCCTTCAGTGCAAGAAGCTTTGCAGTTTCAATTGCTTCATCACTGGATATCTGAGAAAGTTACCAAACTTTCAAGTTAGCAAATGAAAACTAAATGCGAGCATTAAAAACTATGGATAAACTCTCAAGACAGAAAATGACCAACATTACACCAGAAGATGATAGCATTGTGATGAAAACCACAGGGTGTAAGAGTATAAAGCAACAATCAAATGAATCAATAAATATTTAACTAGTTAACACAATTTCCAAGATGTAAAACCCATTTCTGAATAGTTTTGGCCCAGTGTATGTAACATGAAGTAATATGAAATCTGAAGCATTCCTAGCTATGATACACAATCAAAATCAGGGGAAATTACCTGCACGACTTCATCAATGATACCAACTTCCAGAACACCTGGGATAAAACCAGCACCTATTCCTTGGATCTTATGTGGACCTAGATTTAATACATTTAAAAAGAAAAAAAAAACAGCTACCACAAGTAAGCCAAGATATCCGTTTTCTCGATAGTTAAGGATGATAAGCCTAAACTCTAAAGTCATAAGCTAGGCAGACTCGTCAATTTTTAGGTTTAATACAAACATGCAATTAAGAAAAGATACGACACTATTTATACATCCTAAGGATAAAACATAGAAAGGTTCTTAGTTTTTAAGGATGTGTGTAGCCCATACATTTTCAGAGATGGACCGATTGGGCCATACAAATAACTTTAAAATACTTGGTAGTAATTATGGAGAAGAAAAACAAGCAAATATGAGCTAGTCAATTTTGAGTTATCCCCTGTAAGGCTGTAACTGAACAGCCAAACAGCTATTTGGTTGCAAAAGGAAGCTAGGACAATTACAAATGAAAAAATGCAGGTCATCCAGACAAAAGAACATGATCTGATACAGATTTTTTTTTTCCACTAACCAAAATTCCAAAAAGACGCTATAAGCTGTTAATTAAATTTCTAGGCGTGTTAATATCTTGGCACACAAAGGCGCTTGTTCCCAGCCTTACTCACAGCCAAGCCTATGATTGTATGATGTATAAAAGTTACAACCAGCAATTGTAAAAATCCAAGCTTGTATCCTATGTCCCCACCACCACTACCACCAAACCACAGACACACCATTGCTTGCCTCTGGAGCCATAAACCATGTTATAACTTGTAAGTAACTACTCCATCCCTTCTTTCCTCTCAGAGTACCTGACTAATTCCCATACAGTTAAGGCCCTAGAGCCCCAGCATCAATTAAACGATGCCAAAAAAAGTCATAAAAAGTGAAATTTGAACACAAAAGCTCTTGCATCTTGGGTAGAAGATTTGGCCATGATTTCACTCCTAGGAGCACAGTTCATTCCAACTTAAGAAATAAGAATCCAAATCTCTAACCAAAAACTATGCTTTGCAGAGTTATGGAATGTACATAAGAATGATACATTTCGCATGTGCTCAACAGGACTAAGTACTTCATTGTGAAGCAATGAAACCAAAAGATGTATACTACATGCATCATAGTTTTGTGCATCTTTTATTCAATTACTGAGAACACAGAAAATGTAGGTTGTCATGGTGATGGTGGCACTCTGGCGGATACTATAGAAGAAGAAAAAAAAAACTCTAGTACAAATCATTAGAGAGACAAAATGAACTCAATTTAACTCACCAGGCTTTCCTCCAGAAAGAACAGGACTTTCAACTGGTTCCACACCAATCAGCTATAAAGGAAAAAGAAAGAAAAAAAAAAGTTAGAGGTTTATTGACTGTCTAAAGAGAAGGCAAATAAGCAACAGTGCCTAATTTAGTACCCCGAAGAAACATGAATTGTATTCACAGCAGAAGGTCATACTAACCTTTATGTTTGGGTTCTGCTCTTTTAGATATTTCCCTGCCCCTGTTATTGTACCACCAGTACCTATTCCAGATACAAATGCATCAATTTTTCCGCAGGAGCCCTTCCAAATTTCTGGTCCAGTGGTTTCATAATGTATCTACAGCCAAAAACAAAATACATCGGTATATTTAACATCCTAGCCAGTGACGGCCTATGATTTTCAATCCATTGATACCTTTGGGTTGGCAGCATTCTCAAATTGCTGGAGTATATATGAATTCGGTGTTTTAGCCTTTATCTCTTCAGCCTTTTGAACAGCTCCTTTCATGCCCTTAGCAGGATCTGTTAGGACCAACTCAGCTCCAAAAGCTCGAAGAATGATTCTTCTTTCCAGACTCATTGAAGCAGGCATTGTGATGATAAGCTTGTAACCCTTTGCTGCTGCCATGAAAGCCAACCCTATGCCGGTGTTACCACTTGTTGGTTCAATAAGGACACTCTGCAAAAACATAAAAAAGTTACAGTAAGAAAACAAGATGATCAGCCAGCTAAGCACTCTCATCAGATAAAACTACTTGGTGATCTTGATTTTCTCAAATTGGAAAATAAATGATAATCAGACTGTTGGAGCAAACTAGTATGGTCTGTTTCTCCTTAAGGTAGCATAAAACAATTTCCTGCACAAGTTTTTTTCTATTTAAATGTTTATGTGATGATGCATTTGACAACTAACCTGTCCTGGTGTAATAAGGCCCTTCGCCTCTGCATCTGCAATCATACTGTAACCAATCCTGCACAGTGGAATGCAATATCATGGGACCATGATCAAATTAGATAATACAATACTGTTAAATCAAACCCAGCATGGCAACAGAATTAAAAATAATAAACATAAACCAATACCTGTCTTTCACACTAGAACACGGCTCCATCATCTCCAACTTGGCAGCGATGCGGCCAACACATCCATCCACAATATTATTCAGATACACTAATGGAGTATTTCCAATTAACTGCATGCAGTGAAATGAAAGTATAGAAAGTTAGCAATCCATCCAAATATGGGGAAGAAAAAGTCAAGATCATAATCATATACAGGCAAACTTACTTCAGTAACATCTTTGGCAATTCCAGCCTTTTCGACAGCCATAATTTCAGATTACTGCAGAAGGAAAGACAATTCTTAGATATAGAACAAACTATGAAAATAAAAGGAAAACAAAATCCATAATTCATATCAAAAACAGATCAGCTCAGTTTGGTTGCTGTGAAAACTTCCCGTTACTATAAACACAAGGGGAAGAAAAGTAGTGAGAAAGAAAAGGGATACTCAAACAAAGACCTAGTTCAACACTTTTGACTAAGTCAGCCTGATCATCTATCCAGAAACAGATAGTAGAAAAACATTTTCCATTTTCCTTTCAAACTATTATCAGTTTTCTGAGCAGCCAAACAGAGAGATACAGAATAATCCAAAGTTACAAAACCTACCCCTGCAACACAAATCTCGTGAAATCAACTCCAAAAGACTAAGAACCAACAATAACATCTCCATACGCAATATATATAAATACAAAATATGTTATACAACAAACTGATTATAGCTCTAAAATAATAAGATTCAATAATCAACAATCGTTAATCACAAAGAAAAATAAACACGATTATCAAGTGTTTTTGTCTCAGACTGTTTAGATTTCTACGGGTCCGGAAAACCCTAGAACAAGATCAATTTAGATTATAGCAACAAGAAGAAGAACAGAAATGGAAAAAAAAGGTGGCGAAGTAGCGATCAATTAACTCAAAAATCAACAGTGAATTGATTAGAAAAGTAAAGATTAGACTAAAATTGGTAGCACTAATTGAGCTCAATCTCATCTGTAATGGGAGGAGAAAAAGAAGCATGCCTTGGAAAATGACAGCGAAGGAGTGAGAGAGAGAGACTAGTGTTGTGTTGGTGATGATGATGAGTCGTTTTGTGGTACACACCGTATACGGGTTATCTATTTAAAGAGACCATAATATTCCTCCAAGTCCATTGTTTTCTAATGTCAAGCTTTGGGGGTGGTCGCTGAGGAAGATTGCCGAAAAAAGCAAATCTTGAGTTATTTTATTTTATTTTTTTAATTCAAATAAATAAACAAAAGTCATGTCACTTAATAAAACACATGCCAAAATTGTCCACCTCAGCAAATAAATTCCATGTAGGCAAGATTTGGTACACGTGGACGGAATTAACGGTTTAGTTAACGGGTCATAACGGCGGGGACTAAAATTGGGTGGAAAAAAAAAGTGTGGGTACTAACTCTGGTACAATAAAAGTCTGGGTACTAGATTGGGTTTCACACCAAACTTTGGGTACTAAAAAAACCTTTATCCCTTTATAAACCCTATCATACCATTTAGAAACTCTCCATTTAGATATTACTTCAACCGACAGAACAAACCTCAGTTGATCTATGGCACCCAGTTGTTGGCAATTTTTAAGTTTATCCAAATCATTTATTGAACGTGACTTACCACCAACACATTACCTTAACAACAATACGCAAAAGCTAGAACACATAACAAGGCAGTTCCATCCACCATGGTTGATGTCATATGTTTGAGTTGGGACAACTTGCTAGTTGCTACCACAAATGAATAAGTAAAAAAAAAATAATAATAAAAAAAAAAATCAAGATTTCCTTTGACCTAATGACTTCAGTTAGTAAATTAAAATTCACCACAGTTGAGTCAGCCTACGTAACAAGGCAGTTCTATTCACCATGGTTGATGTCATATGTTTGAGCTAGGACAACTTGCTAGCACAAATGAATAAGTAAAAATAAAATATAAAAAACGAGATTTCCTTTGACCTAATGATTTCAGTTAGTAAATTAAAATTCACCATAGTTGAGTCAGTCTACAACAATGTTTGTCAAGGTTAGGTAGACAGCATTTTATGAAACTATAGGTAGAAAGCAGAGAAAGAGAAACTAAGTTGAAAAAAAAGTACAATGGACTGTAAATGAAGTTAAACAGTAAGAAGTAGTCACCTACACCCAAAGCCAGTATATTTGGAAGAGGACGACTGCAGTAGAACAGCAAATGGAATTGAAGTGCAGTTAATATCACAAAGAAAGCTTCAACTTGATGCCCAAACTTATCTCTAACCTGCTCAAACAAAATGTACTTTCAACTTACTATCTAAAACATGAACTATCAAACATCAAGACATTATAACTTTGCACAGAAAGATGACTCTTTACATGATGAACATCAAAATAAAACATAATGAGGTTATAATTTTACATTTCAATGGATTCACTATGAAGCGTATATGAACAAAACCTTTTTTTCTGTGACTCTCCATACACCACAGTCAACAGGATCCTACTTTGCGAGCAAATAAACTCTCAAGATCAATTAAAAAAATCAACCATGCATCACAGACTGCTTCAGAGAATTGTGACATCTCCTTGTCCAGTAGATGACTTGGGGTTTTCAGCAAACAAGATGAGAATGATAAGTAAATATGAGAAATAGCAGCAAAGGATACAATAGAAGAATGGGGCAACAAGATATGAGATAGGATAGGATCGTGATTGAAGACCATAAAAGCAAAGATACCTTGACAATCACTCAAATATTCCCAAACTTAACCTAAATAGGACACCCAACAACAATAATAAGGGGTGATTGCAAATGACTCATAAGAACTTGTCACTTAAAGCACATGATTCCCTAGAAGTTTTTTTCAAATCAAATGACCATCTATACTTATCGTCTTATCCAAACTCATTCTATTATAACATTGTTAACTGAAATGATAGAATGACTATAATGCTCTTCTTCTTCTTCTTCTTCTTCCTTGAAACAACTTTTTTTGAAATCAAAATCTTGAAACTAAAACTTTTTAGCCGAGTAAATATATTCTTTGACTCTACTCTCTCCTCTAAAATACAACTGACCCATGTTTCTTCCGTTAACACATGGGGTACCCGTAAGAAAAACATTAAAAATAATGGAAATCAGTATGTCAATTAGTTTATTCCCGAACTGCCCTTATTGGACCTTTGCCAGAATTTTGCCGAAAAAAATGAAAACTCAATTTAAAAGTTAAAATTAATTGAAATTTTATAATTTGTTTTGATAACTTCAAGGTTGGTCATGATAAAATAATGAAGATTATAATGTTTTATGCACAATCAATTGTTATTTAAGATTATGAAAAGTTGTCGGGAAAAGAAAAAAAAAATAAATGATTAGAAAATGTCTAGATTCACCCCTTAGAGCATAATTTTGAAAAAAATGAATGTTCCTCTAAAAAAATGAAGGACATTAGAAAAATCACTTAAATCGGACAATGGAGCACAAAGTTATGAATGTTTCTCTCTTTTTCAATGTTTTGAAAATTTATATGAAATAGGAAAAATAACCTCAGTCTGTCATTTGAGCACACCGTTGTGAATTTATTTCTCTTTATAACCTAACCTGGAATGAAAATGGTCAAATTTGTCCAAAAGTTTCCATTTCTTTTTCAAAACAACTAACTTATAAGATGTTCATCTCGAAACGTTGCATGAAATATATTTTAAAAATTAGTCAAAATCAGACATTCAAGCACAAAGTCAAGAACTTTTTTTTCTTCTATATTTTTAGTTTCTTGCAGTTGGATGACACGCATTTGAAAATTTTAAGGGAAACGAAAGGCAAAATTGCCCAATTTTCTAATCGATTTATTGTTTTATCAATGAACTAAAAACATAAATCTCTCATATGTTATGCTTTGAAACGTGAGTCAGTTATGTGTTATGGAACACAAATCTAGGCCCCATCTGTAATTACCCTAATAATGATATTAGAATTGCTAAAAAGTAAAATCCAAGTAAACTCGAAAATTATATAGAACCTTAAAATGTCAAAATTTCATCAAATTTAAACTCTAGATGTTCTCCTACATCACTGCTTGTCAGTTCCTTCAATTTTGACATCACATATCATGCCACCCAACTTATAGCTAATAGACTTTGTACCGTTTGGTTCAGCTACTACTTACAGGCACTCTACTTCCATTTTGAAGGAGGTACCAAAGCTCATACAAAACATGTTTTACAGTTCCTTCCTTATACAACATTGCTTTTAATACTAAATGATGATTACATTGCAGCTCTTAGCCTTGAAATACAACTAAATTAAAAATAGAAAGTACTTTGAACATTTTCATTCATACTACATCTAGAGGGACATGGAAATTAATCTAAAGCATTCAAACTAACAAGAGAAAGGATATACCAACTACATACCTGAAGGCGAAAAAACCGTAAAGTGGATAGTATGATGCCCCCTAATGCCAAGCGAACTATGCAACAAAAAAATGCAGCAACTTAGGTGAGTTTAAGTAATACATTAAGTATACAAAGAAAGGTACTGAAATAAATGACGTATAAGTACAGATGGCAAATAGATACAACATTAGAGATATAGAATTATCTAACCCTAGTATAATAAACTAAAATGTTCTCTCCTAACTTATTCTTATCCCAAGAACCAAAACTCTCATGAACTCGCTCGAAACCTTGCATATTCCTCTCTTTGCGTCCATTTAAAAAAAGGATCTCCAATTTGTATCCCTTGCACGGTTGTACCTTTTAATCTAAATCCCCCAAAAACTGTCACTTACTTCATCTAGTCTTTTTGTCATGCATAAGCACTAATTATATTGAACACCTCTACATCTAATACTAACTTGGCAAGTAAGACGTTATCACCCTTTCTTTTAACATCTATCACACCTCTCCAAATTGTGGATCCATCATCATTCTAACCCCCATTTACATTTCTATTTCCAGTATACAAAGCTTCTAACCCATATTTTTTCTCTCTCTCAGTCTCTCTCTCTCTATATAGATTCCCCATAACCACTTTGTTTCCTAAAGGCTATCCAACCAACTTCCTTTTAGTGCTCAAAATTTGTGTTTCTTCCTCAGTTTGACTAAACTCGAATTCAGACATATATAACAATGTATAATTTGTGTGATCTCTCTTATCTGAATAGAACTTAATGAACAATTAAATAAGTAGTCAAAGTTCACATCATGTATAGAGTGTTTTCAATTTCAAGTACATTACCTGCATTCTAACTATCTACCAACATTCTAACAAGCGCATAGAACAATTAAGATTTCAATTTAAAAACACTATAGAAAAGCCGAAAAGGTAAAAATAAGATTTAATTATATCGTAAATAAACAAGCTTGTATCAGTGCACTCAAGTTTCAAATGATCTTACCTGTAAAAAGACCATAAATCTTTGGCAAGTGCAGCACGCTCATTGCTAACGCAATCGGAGATGCCAAAACTGATACGAGGAAGGCACCTACAAGGCGAATGAACCACAAGCTTAATTTCAACCCGAAGGATAAATTACAACTTTTACTAAAATTAATTAGCCAGTATACACACACACACACACACACACACACACACACCAAAAGTATTATTTTTATGAAGTGTATTTCTACTTAAGTGCTCAATTATATTACAAGATAAGATAACTGAGAACATGAGCAATAAAAGTAAATACTAACAAAGTTCACAGATATACATGTATTTCTAATATACTCCATGTAGGAGGGGAAATAATAACACGAATATTGAAGAAGACAAAAATAGAATAAGCGTTATAAATTAATCCAACCATAGAAGAAACAAAACATACCAATAAAGGTGCGGGGAACAACTCCAGGAAACTCCAAGTGATCATACTAGTATGAGAAAATATCCAAATTAAAGAGAATGAACTAATATGTCTATAGGAACCTCTTTTGTAATGATAGAAACAAATATGATGGAGTCATGACAACTTACATTATCTATTTGATGCCGGTGAAAAAGAATATCATGCATTGCCTTCATAAAACAAAAATCAATTATAAGAAGAAGATGAAGATGGACTTGTATTTACCTAGAAAATCAAGTACATAAGAGAAATAGTTCAAGGAAGAAAATAATTTCCCTGTAGTAAAAGGTATCAATCAAAATGTTAGCTTTCCCATAGGCATCAATGTTAGTTTTCCCATAGGCATCACGTGTTGCGGGTTACAAATGAGATGTTGTGTGATTACATATTTGAGCAGGTGAGGTATTATAGATTATTAAAGAAAAAATAAGTAAAACCAGAAAACAAAATAAAAAAAAAGAGGTAAATCAATTTAACAGCTACATAACATATAAAATTTGTCTTTTTCACTCATCACCAGTGTTAATGAGAAGAAAGAAAACACTCATTGGCCTGTCCCATTTTGAACAATCTTGTAACCATCAATACTTGAAATTCAATGAAAATGATCAGACCACTTTCAAATTCTGAGAAAATATATTTATAATCATTCCAATTGTTATTGTTCTTGCTTTAAACACCAAAACAGGTCTTCTTTACTAACATTTACTCTCCCTTCTCCAAGTTCCATCCAAACTAGAAGTTATACGACCAAAGTATAGTAGAAAACCAAATTCAGAAGAAGAAAATTAAAAACAAAATACTGACATATATATAAAAAAGTGTATGTACCTGGAGATTGAAGCTTTCTTCAACCTTAGTGTACGGAGCCATGAAGACATAAAATGCCGCTACTGATCCCAACAGCAAATCATAACCTTCATCACAGACATTCAAATTTCACAAGACGAATTTAAAGTTGAATTTTATAAATGCCCAATCCAAAGAACATTAGTTTAGTGCAGTAAGGAAAATTGCGTACCATAAACCTTGGCAAACGAAGCCATTGCTAAATCGTGTTTGAGTAATTGAGCTTTTATGCAGGGTCACGGGGTTGTTGTAGTTGATGAATCAATCAGCACCAAATGCCGCACCTATGGACTCAACTGAACCATAATTTTCCTTCAATCCAAACAGTGGGGTTTAGTTTAGGCACCTCTCCCCAAAATCGTCTAATTGATATTCAAATTATAAGGTAGGGAGGCGCGGTGGTGGCTGGTGGCGGTGGATTTCACCTCGCCGCTCCGGCAGGCAAGGGCGGGGTGCGGCGGAGTTGATCTCTGGCGTCGATGATCACGAAAGAGATCCAGAGAAAGAAACGAGGGTTTAGCTTAGGGGTATTTTAGTCTTTAAAAAATAAAAAGAAAAAAATTCAGATTACTAGAGTTTGACATGTAACACATAAACATTCGTTTAAGCCTTAAACGTTAATAGTTTACTCTAGAGCAAATTGAGATAACCCCTATAGGATTATCACTTAAAGCAAAAAAACACGTTATGGTTCATTTAGTTGCACATAACTCCCTATGTTTTCAAATTGGACATTATGTTATGACTCTATTAGATGAATAGGTAAAAAGATTAAAATACCCCTAAGTGATTTTTTTACAACCAAACATACCCTTTAACTTCAATGAAATTAAAAAAAAAATGAA
>JAYMSZ010002377.1:0-12126 GCA_036897665.1 Pelargonium citronellum
GACGTAGGCTTCCGAGCTGGGGGATCCGAAGCTCGTGACAGAATAGGGATAGGATCTTCTCTTGAGCATTGAATGCCGCCACAGTGCGGATGTTGCTCACTCCCTCGCCGGCAATCATGCTAGTCTTTGCATGTGCCTTGGCAGTGTCTCCAGCAAATCCTTTGAGAGAAAGTTGCTACATTATGCAGACAATAATTGTCAGGGCACGAAAAAAGCATCCGGATTGTAGATTTTCGACACAAACAAATGCTCGTCATCAGTTTGCTGTTCACACTGAGGATCTATAAATGATAAGGTCCTTTCTAATAATACACTAACCTAATTGTTACTGTTACACTGTGAACATCACATGAACAAACTTAGGGTAATGCTGTGCATAAAAAGACAAAAACATGTCAGGACACTCCAGTTCTACAGTTTTGAAATTGAACCCAACTAAGGGTCTGTAAATCCCATAAATTTAACAGACAAGAACCACAATAATTCAAAGGTGGGTGGGTTCACACTGTCACCTTCCTGACACATTCATGAAAAAAATAAAGAAGACTCTAAGGAAAACTTAAACAAGAAGATGGAGGATATCTGCCAAAAATATATATCATCATAAAGAATAGTATATTATCACGGGCCTAGAATTTTTTGAAAATATCATATGCGGACACCAAGCCAAGCTCATGTCCCGGGGAAAAATGAATACAACTTTAATGAATGGTGGGGAAAAAAACTTTTTTACGAAAAGCAACAGTGAAAGAAACTAGACAAAGCTTGTAATTTGACTTTGTTGTGAAGAAAGCCAAGATAAAAAAGACGCCATGGCCTCGAGAAGTAAACTGGCCCCAACACTACTAAGTGGCCATGGAATCTTTGGTATTTTTTTATGCATTTTTCACTGTGTACTAACCAGATTGTACAAGTATTATAAAGGGTTTGCATCATTTTTTATGTTTGAATTCCGAAAACTCATGCACTGGACTTAAAGTCACGTGCCATGTGCTCTTGTGGTGACACATCATACAAACCCATTTGTCGTTTAATACAAAGACCTCTAGTGGGAGTTGGATTCTATAGATCAAGAGCAAGTGCAGAGATACGACACAATAGAATAAGAAATTTACTATGAATTTTGAGTGACACATTTGCCCCTGTTGGACCAGCTTGAAGTGGTGGGTGGTCAAGTGGTCAAAATCAAAGTACTAAACAAATGTGTGAACTCAGGACCAACTAAATGCAAGATATAGTTTTTGTGAAGTCACATGGGTGATGGGTGAGCAAAAAGAATTGAGTTTTTTTTTTTTTACCTGAGCAAAGTTGGCAAGGACCAGAAGAGGGAAGGTTGCTAGGATGAGAAGAGAGACCCTCCATTCCACAATGAATGCAACTATGAATGAAGTGAGTAATGAAGTCATGTTCTGCAGAATCACAGATATTCTCTCGGCAATGGCAGATTTCACATCTGCTGCATCGGTTGCCAATCGAGCTGCCACAAGGCTTGAGTTGTGCTCATCCTCATCGAACCATCCGACTTCATTCCTCAAGATTGCTGACGAAATGAACAAAAACACATCAATGAGACAATGACATTATACATAGTTTGAGTTATAGAAAACAGAAGCAATGTATTTATACCTGCAAGCATCATCCTTCTCACTCTAGTAGTGAGATTTTCTCCCATTATGCTGAAGAAGTAATGTTGTATCAGATACGCAACAACAGCATAAAGACCGGCACCAATGTAAATGAAAACATATTCCTTCGTCTTCCTTTCCATGGTAGCAGGGTTTGTGTAGTAGAAGACCTCAATCATGTTGCTCATGACAATGGCAAATGTTGGACCAATAAAACCAGACAGTACAGAACCTATAGCACCCATAATTGAGTAAGGCCATTCGGGGGCATTTAGCTTGATAAGCCTGAAGAAATAGCCATGAGGTGCTGGGGCTTTCCTATCTGTTTCTGCATTTGAGATCATCTCTATCCGCCCATCAGCACCTGTACTGTAAGAATAGCTCAGGTTCCTCAAGCTCCCAGAGCGGAGGCTTAATGACTTTGTTGACAGAGAATGGCTTAGTCGCGAAGAGCGTGAACGCCGGGTTGAGGCGTTTGAGAAGTCTTTGTTCCTAACCATTTCTTGGAATCGGATTAATGAAGCAAATGCCCCTGCTTTGGAAACGAGTTCTTCATGGGTGCCGGTCTCAACAACTTGCCCTTGCTGTATGACAGCAATTGAATCAACATTTCTAATGGTGGAGAGGCGATGCGCAACAACCACAGTTGTTCTTCCAACCATAAGTCGGTCCAATGCTTCTTGAACAATGCTCTCGGAGCCTGCATCGAGAGCACTAGTTGCTTCATCGAGGAGGAGGATCTTTGGGTTTTTCAACATAGCTCTAGCAATTGCGATTCTCTGTTTCTGGCCACCAGAGAGTTGGACTCCTCGCTCTCCCACCTAATTTGAAATCGAAATGTGAACTTCAAGATCAGTGGTTCAAAATAAAAGGGTAAATAAGATATATGTATAATGCTAATTTTAGGAAACTGGGTAGAAGTGACAACCTGAGTATTGTACCCATTAGGAAGCAAGGTAATGAAACTATGAGCATTTGCTGCCGAAGTTGCAGCCTCGACTTCTTCCATTGTTGCATCAGGCTTTCCATAGAGAATGTTCTCGAGGATGGTAGTCGCAAAGAGAGCGGGTTCTTGATTCACCAGACCAATTTGATCGCGTAACCATCTTAGTTGCAATGTTTTTATATCCACATTATCCAACAGAACATGCCCTGCTCAGTATAACAATATATAGTCGGTCATCAAGACGATAAATTTTCAATTGTTTAACATGAGATCAAAGTTTATTAATTACCGTTGTTAGGATCATAGAATCTTTCAATCAAGGAGACAACGGTACTTTTCCCTGACCCACTACCGCCAACAACTGCAACGGTCTTTCCAGCAGGAAAGAAAATCGAAAAATCTCTAAAGATGATAACATCGGGTCTTGAAGGATAGCTGAAGGTCACATCCTTGAATTCTATATTTCCCCTAACCTCGTCCAAGCACTTCCCGTCCAAGTGATCTTGAATAATTGTGGGCTTTTGCTTAATAATTTCCATTAACTTGTACCCTGCTGCTTTTCCCTTGCTAAATGCCCCAAGATTCGAAAACGACTGTCCCAAACTCCTGTAAATATCAATTGTACGATAAACATTATCAGTTAAGCTTATTCGTCAGATTAGGCGTGGCAAAGTTGACAGGTTTGAGATTGAGTAATTACATGCCACCAACAATGGCTGAGAAAATCGCCGTAAATGCCTTGCCTCCATCAGTCGTTCCATTCCTGATGAAAACACCAGCATACCAGAAAACGAGAGCCCACGACATACAAGCTATTCCATAGGTACATCCTAATCCCAAACCTTTGGCCACCCCAGCTTTGTACCCAAGCTTCAAGGTGTTTTGTATAGCATCTGAATAAGAATTGAGGGCCTTGCTCTCACCCACATATGAGTAAACAGTCCTTACTTGAGCAATGGCCTACACATTCAAAATTGAAAGCAATTGGGACCAAATTGGGTCATGGTTGACACTCAATAAATACTAAATCTACCAAATTCCTCAGGTCATAACACTATAAAAACATGTAAATGTGTGGAAAGTGAAGGTCTTTTGACTTTATGCACGTGTAGAAACTAGAAAGACCATTAGATATGCAAAGTTAGCTCATTTTCCAGGGGTTAAGATAAAGAAACTCTACCAACTCAATCAAGGCAATTTTTATTCAATATAGTTCCAAAAATGGACCTCAAAACAGCAATTTTTAGTACTACCCAAAGCTTAATTGAGCTTCAAAAAAAAAAAATAGAGCCTCACCTGCTCAGCAATAATCCCGGCATTTGCGTAGGATTCGCGGCTCTTGGACGTGAGGCCGGTGAGAGTATAAGCATACAAGCCACCAGCAAAAGCAATTCCAGGAATCACAGCCACACTCAGCAGTGCTAGCCTCCAAGCTGATACAAAACCAACCACCAATCCAGCAAGAAAAGTGGAAAGATAGTGTATGAAGTTCCCAACCTGAACTCCCCAAAATAGAAAGAATTTTTATATCAAAACTCCAATCATCAAGAAAAGAGAATTCACATTAAAAAAAAAAGATGAGCTTGATCATTAAATTGAAAAAAAGTCTCTTGAATCACAATTGTCCAAGAAAAGCCCATATTCAACAAGATTTGGCAATGTGCAGCAGTCAAGGTATGGGAAAATGAGTAGGACCCCCCATTAATGGTTGGAACCAACCACCAAAATGGTTCTAGATTTGGCACTACAACACAACAAAGATCAAAAAAAAAAGTGAGGTCAAGAACTCAAGACCTTCTCACTGATGGCATCTTGTACAAGAAGAGTGTCTGTGGAGACACTGAAGACTATATCACCAGTTCTTGCATCAGTGTCAAAAAACCCAACATCTTGCCTCAAAACATCCTCCAAATACTTCGTCCTCAGAGTGCTCACTTGCCTCTCCCCAGTGTACATCCAGCATGCAATTTCTGACCAAACCAACCAACCAAAACACAACAAATTCAAAAACCCATTTCCATTGATTTGATTTGATCATTGATGGGTCTTTAGATAACGTTTCAAAATTAAATGTAAAGTGTAGTGTAAAATCGACAAGAGCAAAAGATGAGAAAAGGACTTGGAACTCGGTTCATGGACCACGTGGGCTCGCACAAACCGGTCCGATTCATGTGAATCTCAATCTCACCTGCGTAGGACGAAGCACACACCACGAGCCCGAGGTAGACGAAGTACAGAGCATACTGCGAACATTTCAACAAACACATGGAGCGCAGATCTGAGATCTAACTACAAATGGGTTCCATAAAGATACGATTTTTACGAATTGGGTTCCAGTAAAAACCACTAACCTTGGACACTTCGTCGGTCATTTTCCTCAAATCCATCTGGTTCTTACCGAACCCATTAACCATTTCTCCGAACAGCAGGAAAAACACAGGCATTGAAGAGCCATGAACGATAGCTCCCAAGCTCCCGGAGATCATGAGGCACCAATCGTACTTGTCTGCGAAAGAGAAGAGCTTGTAAAAGGGTAAGCTCTGCTCCTGCTTCTTGTCGACCTCAGGCAGTGCTTTGGCCTCGCTGGGTTCCGCCATTGCAGCTCGAAGAACAAGAAACAAACCACACACAAAAAACAGAGTATTTTTGGAGTGAGCTCAAGATTTCTCTCAAGGTGACTCCATGGGAGGAGAGGTCTCAAAGATGGAAGATCTGAGGACCCTTTTGAGAGCAAAAGTGGGTGGTGAAGAAGTGTCAATGTCGTTTTTGATTTTGATCAGAGTTCGAGAACAGAGCTTCTTCGTTTCTCGGAGATGAAAAAGCAGAGAAAGATGGAGAGAGAGTGAACTATTGGTCAAAGGAGGTGTAGAAAATGAGTTTGAAGAGTGTGATGTGCGTTCATTTTTATACACAAAAAATATAGTTTTAATATTAACAATAATTTTATAAAAATGCTTTTTTATATATTTTAAAAAATCATACATAGTAAAAAAAGAACGAGCATTCCGTGCATGTGTTATACACGTATGTACATCAGTACATATAGACTCGAAGTAACGATATTTCTTACTCTTCAAAGAAAGAGATCGACAAGGAGACTCGAACTTTAGAGCTCAGAGAGAATCCAAAGTGTTTTAACCATTTGATCCTTCAAGTCTTGGTCTGACTACATATAATATCGACAAACTTATAATTTTATACTCATTTATGAATGATTATCGGTAGACTTACATATATTTACCGATAGATTTACAAATATATGTCGGTTCAAAAATAGGAAGATGAATTTACATATAATTATAGGTGGAATTCTATGCTGAAAAAATAAAAATAAAAATGAGTTTTATACATTTTTATTTATTATTATTTATTTCTGTTTTTTGAAAAGTATGGGTTGTAAAAAGATGGAAAATGCATTGGTCCAGTTTTAAGGGGAATCTGGATTGGGGTGTGGAGCCTGCATAGACTGTTGTGTTGGAAATTACATTCTTACATGTGTTTGTATTTTACAATAAATAAAAACAATTTGATGATATTAATATCATATTGATATGCTTTTCTTTTTTACTATCAAATAGTAATAGGATTGGTTAGAGTTTGATCAAAAATAATGTTGTGTAAAATTTTGAAATGTTTTATATCAGAACGAAATATATGCACAAACGTTTTAAATGAGTACATACAACTGTCAATGTAGATATTAATGAGTGATTAAGGGTTTGCGTAATTTATACGCACCAAATTCACATGTATTTTGTGTTCTGAGAGATTTGTTGTGGTATAGAAGAGAATTTAGATAATTTTATTGTATTTGTAGTAAACTATTCAAGGTTTATCTAGATTTTCTTACATTTAAAAAAAAAAGTTACTAATCTAGTGCATGTCTTATCCAAAAACAATATTGTGTAAAATTTTGGAATGTTCTATGTTATATTGTGATATAGTAAGATTATAGTCAAAGTATCAATCCGCGTACTTGGTGATGATATATGTAAGTCCTATGTAAAATCATTTGTATAGATGGTTTTGTAAACAATCATTGGTGAAATTTTAAATATTTATAGGTGCAGAAATCTTTCAAATTATTACATATATATCTGTCAATGTAAACATTAATGAGTGATTAAGGGTGTGCCGTGTGCGTAGTTTATACATGCCAAATTCACATATATTTTGTGTTTTGTGAGATTCTTTATGACATATAAGAGAATTAAATAACTTTATAGTACTTGTAGTAAACTTTTTTAGAATTATCTAGATTTTCTTACAATTGAAAAAAAAAATTATTGTTCTAGTTCATGTCTTATCCAAAAACAATGTTGTGTAATTTTTTTTTAAAAATGTTTTGTGTTATTTTGTGATATAGTAATATAATAGTCAAAGTATCAATCTGCTTAAAGTGATGATATATGTAAGTTCTCTGTAAACTCACTTGTATAGATGGTTTTGTGAACAATTATCAGTGAAATTTCAAATGTATATCGTCACGTAAAATATATGCACAAACCTTTTAAATAATTACATACATCTGTCAATGTAGACATTAATGAGTGATTGAGGGTATGCATAATTTATACGTGCCAAATTCACATGTATTTCGTGTTTAGGGAGATTCTTTGTGGCATAAAAGAGAATTTAGTTTTTTCTAGATTTTCAAAAGAAAAAGTTACTAATCTAATTCATGCTTAAGTGAAACACGGTTAATTTGGTGCTTGTAAAATCTATATTTTTTAGTATAATTTTAAAGTAAAGTCATCACATCAGTTCATTGCAGTTATAAAGAAAATTACGTAAATGCTAATTTCAAAATTTAAAATCGAATAACAATGGAAGGAGAATTATGTATTTCAATCAATGTGCAATCAAATAATTAATAACAAATATTTTTTTGTAATTTATTATCGCCATGTTAGATTAGTTTTGAATTCCAACATTAGTAACTTGTGTTGATGGATACATTATGTATATGTTGAATGTTATTAGGCCATGTGTTTGTACTTCACTAATGTACGTATTATACAATGATTAGTTTTAATTCTAGTCAAAACTATTAGTTTTCAATTTAATTTCATAAAATATTAATGTTACATTTAAAATTAATAATAATATATTATTTTTATTTGCTAAGATAGATTTCAAACTTACTAAAATTAGTTATGTAGTCTTTATGTTTTTTTTGTGTGACGAACTTCTTTTTTATTTTTATTTTGTTGACTAATGGTGAACTTGTTTATCTTTTCATTATAGAGTAAGATTATACTTTCAATTATTTTTTTATTTTTTTCTATTGAGAATCACAACAGCGGTACGTAGCTCTCCCCTTTTAACTCAAATTTCACTCTACCCGACGTAATGAGATTTAAATCCACGACCTTCTACGTGAAGATGTGTGTTTTGACCATTGCGTCACCCCAAGGAACATACTTTGAATTATTAGAAATGTAATTTAAATTAATAAAGTATAATCATTTGTATTTGTTACTACAAAACAAAGTATAATCATTCATTTTATTATTATTTTATTTACTAATAACTATTAAATTTTCTTCTATAAACTTGGATCTTGAAATTTTTTTGGAGTCAAAGACTCAAACCTTTTATAAATTCATTTATTATCCGTTCTAAAAAATTCTACAATGAATAATTTAATTCAAATAAAATTTAACTTAACTTATTTAAAAATTAATTAAATCATTCAAAAAAGAAATAATTAATTAAAACGTTGAACACTTTCAAAAAAAATAATCAAAACGTTAAATTTAACCCAAAAAAAAACGTTGAATTCAATATATTTTAATTTAATATCATTTTTCAGTGATGGTTCATTTTAAGTAAAAAATCTCTTAATTTATATTTTTGATGCGCTTATTTTGTTTTATGAAATCGTGTATTCTTTCCAACCAAGAAGTGGGGTTGGAAAAAAAAATGAACTCAATCATACTGAATAGTCTTCTGTCCAAGTTTGATAGGTACTTATTTTAATTTTTATTATTGAAAAATACTTTTATTTTATTTTCGTCATTTTAGTACAATGTACTTCATTATTGACCATTTCATTCACTTACATTATAATTTTATTAGTAGTTTTATATTTTTTTTCTTCAGTTTAATAGTATTTTTAAAAGAAAAGGTTAATATCAATCCATTCAATTCAAAAAGATGCACAATTGAGCTAAAAAAAATGCACAATCAATATGGTTTGATCCTTCAATCGACTCCAACCAATCTAGTCTTCCATCTATTCAGAGAAAATTTGGATCTAATATGTTTTTAGAATGATACCCAGCTTTACAATGAGAGTATAAGACTCAATGTATACCATATCAACATATCTAATGTCGTCCTGACTGCATGTGAATATAACTTAACGAAACCGTTGATGGTCTAACGGTGCAGCAAATTGAGTTCAAAATCATAAATTGAATACCATAACTGATAGAATAAAAGTTTGGATACCAAACTGAGTTTTCGGTATAAAGTGAGTACTAAACTTGCCTTCCATCTTTCTTTTTTATGTTACCATGAAGACCCATATGTGTATATTGTAAATTTATAATAAGAACTTATATACCCACACAATGATATGATAATTATGCCCCAAAAATATTGGCATTTGGCAGAGAGATGGTTGCCAAGAAAACTATATTGGGAAGAGGGAAAGAGAGAAGACCCTAATAGCTAATGGGCATTGCTAGGGAGGCAAGAAAAGCCATAATGGCAAGGACAGTTTCATCACAATTTACAATATTTGCTTCTTTTTCACAACAACATCTCATAGATTGACACTTGACAAACACAACATACAACCTATGCTGCAACACCTCACAATCCTAGGACTTCCACAATTGACAACTATTTCAAAAATTATATATATTTTTAAAAATAATTTCACTACAATTAACTCAACTATATATTATTGTTTGGTAGGGATATAAGTTGGGAAATTCCATTTGAAAATTCTAAATTTTTTTCGGTTAAAATCATGGGGTTTCTGAGTAGGCACACACTTTCACGATAGACACCTTTAAGTCATTTGACCATACTCAGACTAATTCTCATTCGACGCTTGGTCACAGGGTTAAGAATTTCTCACATTTCCCTCACAGACGTATTGAGTGAGGATCGAACTCAAGAGCTCTTTCTACTCACGCAACCCCAGCGCACCAACTGCGCCACACCCGGTGGGTAAAAAAAAAATCTACATTTTGTTTTCATAAAGAAGAAGATATATTTGAGTATTGGGTTATTTATTTAGGCCTACTTGAGATTTTGTAAGTTCATAGATTTCAAGTGGGTGATTAAAGTAATTATAACAACTCATGGGAAAAAAAATTAGAGCCCATATATTCAATTCTTCACCTTGAGTGGATGGAAGTGTAATGTATCTCAACATCAAAATTTAGGAGCTACAAATACTCCCAACAAACAAACTTTTGTCCAATGGATATAGAATATTAGGTTATGTACTATGTGTTGTTGTAATAGTTCAAAGAATCTTGTTGTCTCATAGAGTCAGTGGATATGTATATTTTTTTATGAATTACTTTAATTTTGATTTTTTCTATTGTATTCTCTTAAAACAAAATTTAAGAAGTTAAAGCTAATTTATATTATGATTATTCATATATAACTATCTAGTTGAAAGAAAAGAGACCATGAAAAAAACATCCCAAAGAGAATAGATAATCATTAAAAAAGTACAGAGAAAAATATGAATTTGATCAAAATGGCATTGTTTGAGCATGACATCTAATAAATGGGTTTAATACCCTGGTGTTCCTCCACCTATTGAAAACTCACCAATCAGGTCCCCGACATTTTAGCGGGTTAGGTAAGGGTCTCCTCACACCAACCCGACCCGACCCGGACCCGAGACCCGAATTGCCGGTCCTACCTATTGGTTAGCTAGTTCATTTTCCTTTCACACAATATGTTTTAGGAGATCTAAATTATATCAAGACAATCACAATTCTTATGAGTTTTCAAATCTCAAGAGAAGTGGATGATGACATGTCCTTCATGCATCTTTATCAGTTTAAGAATGGTCAATTCAGAGTTTCGATATGTTACACCGTCGTAATAGTTACAATATTAAATGAACATGATGGATTGATATTAATCCTTAATGAAACAACAAGAGGAGCAAATTATGCAATGGACAAAAACAAAAAATGGCATGTTGATGGTATAGTAAAGTAGGTGAGGTGAGATTGGAATATGAAGAGAAGCTTTTCAAGGCCATTAACTCAACTCAAAGTTTTGCTTCTTGTCATGGATCAAAATACCACAACAAGTTAAACTACACATGCAATGCTATTTATGCTATACATGCATTTTGTCTATTGAAATATGATGAAGAAAAATATGAGAAACCTCCAAATAAATATACATGATATGATCTACAACACATCTTCTCAAATAAAATACAAGCCAATGGTGTTTTGAGTCACATCCAGGGTGCAATCAATCAATAAAATAAATAGTTTCAAAGCATATCATGGGATCAAATATATAAAAATACATAGGTTCTTATATAATTATAATCTATTATCTATAGCTATTGCTATGTGGGTTTTGATGGGCCAATATATGGTTTGTTCTGGGCTGCCCATTATTTATGATTTGACTTCTTATTATATAGGTTGGCCCAACCCAAATCTAGGTTCATTTATTATTACTTTTTTTTTATTTCACGAATATAATATACAAATAACTTAAAGCTCGAACTCGAGATTTTATAAGCGGAAGTCCAAGCTCTTAACAACTTGACCTGTATGTATCGGTTACCTATTATTTTTAAGTCGCTTGTTGTGTTACATGTTTTGATATTCTTGAACTTAAATGTTTTCCATCACATGTTAGTTTTGCTTCTTTTTTCTCTTTTTTCTCTTTTTACCTCTCTTGGACCGGAAAAATTCGATTTGAATATGTAGTTTGAAATCTCAAATAAAATTAGTAATTACAAATTAAATTTAAGATTCTAAACATAACTATTATTTTATTTCAAAAAAGTTTGAGAAGATAATTATAGTAAAGAAGAAGAAAAATAAAAAGTGGAGTTAAGAAAAAGTAAGAAGAGAATATATTGAGGAAACAATAAAAAATAACTTTTTAAAAAATAGATTGTTACTCAAATTTGGAAAGTTTTGAAGTTCTCATAATGGCTAAACTATAATTTTCTCCAATTTAGAGTTCTAGGCATTTTAGAAACTGATGTAGAATGCCAAAAGGAAACATAAAAAAAAATGCAAAATTACTAAAACTTGTAAAAAAATCTATTTGAGTGACTTAACATGTAAGATCACCTAGTCTCATAAATTTTAGTGACTTAACATACAAGATCACCTAGTCTCATAAATTTAATGAATTTGTTTATGCTCACAACTTTCTTGAAATGTAATTTAAATACAAAAAGTATCAATTAGATTAACTATAAATAAATAAGCATCGGGCAGTGGCGGTGTTCAAACGAAAGTGAGGTATTGGATTGGAAGGTGACGGTCGGCCGGTTGATGGGCCAAAAAACGGCCATGGCACGGACCTGGATGCGCAGGG
>JAYMSZ010002378.1:0-12123 GCA_036897665.1 Pelargonium citronellum
TAACTCCTACAACTTTTTCTTCGTTTAATCTTGTTCTAATGTCTTCCACACCACGAATTTCCATTGCTGTCACAAAAAAACTTATCAAGACAAAGGAGAAAAATCAAGTTACACACTGAAAATGCTGTTATTAACAAAATAGCTGACCTGAAAAGCAATGCCCCTGAATTTCTTTATGCACAGCTTCATGTCTTCCAATACGTACAAAATCAATGTTCTGCAATTATTTAAGTTACAATAATATGAATGAAAAAAGGAGATGGTATTGAGGCAATATGTATATATCACAGGTCCATACACAAGGCAGATTCATCATTACTGAATCTGAAGCCTATATGTATCATAAGAAATCACATACCAATTACAATAAAAAGAATTTGGTTGAAACAGTCTATGAAGCACAAATTCAAATATGTGACACAGTTCACAATGCTTGTGAAAAATATTTCTTTTCATCCAACACTAGCACACGGACACATGATTCACATGTCCTCAACGACTCCTAATTAATTTTAATTTTGTTCATAATACAAGATTAACGTGCCGAATACATGTCTTGAGCGAATCTTAATTGTGTTGTGCCCAGCATGCAAATTTTGCACAAGGAGATTGTTTAGGATATATGGGATGTTAGAGTGACTGAAAACTAGGAGATAGGTGATTAATTAGCGCAGTTTTAGGGATCTTATTTTTCCTAGATTAAGCTAATTTTTAGGATCTTGGTTTTACTTTACTTGTACTATAAATTGGGTTTCAGCCATAGAGAATAACATGAATTATTTTCTCTCAAATCTCATGTGGTATCAGAGCATTGACACTTGAGAGACATATATAATCTTCTTAATCTTTTCCGCTCTCAACAAGTCAAGTCTTCAGCTTGGTAGCTATAATCTACCCAAGCCTCAATTCACAAAATCCAATCACAAATTCTCTCTGAATCTCACAAATTCTCTAATAGTACATGAGCCCCTCATTTCACCAAACTAGTACCGAAACACAGTCTTTGAGTCATGAGAACACGCTATAGAAATAGTACAAGAGCCTCCCGTCTGACCAAACTACCATTGAAACGTAGTCCCTAAGTCACAAGGTCAACATTGTTACGTCAACAAAACTATCTTATTAACTTCATGACAAGATAATTACAATGATCTATTTTTAGCCACCGTTCATTCCAAGCTCAAGGAACAACCATCAACGGGGCAAGTGGCTTAAGGCGCTTGCTTCTCTTGAGGTCTCAGGTTCGAGTCTCGGTTATTACGCTTGCTAGTAAAAAAAAATCCAAGCCCAAGGCACCATGAGATTGAGAGGGAGTGTTAAAGTGGCTGAAAATTAGGAGATATGGGATTGATTGGCACAGTATTGGGAATCTTATTTAATCTAGATTGAGCTGTTTTTTAAGATCTTTGATTGATCTTGATTTACTCTATTTGAACTATAAATCAAATTTCACCCGAAGTGAATAATATGAATCATTTTCTCTCAAATCTCCCAGAGATCATCCTCTTTCAAATGTATATAGATTCTAGCAATGAAATAGCACAGGACTCCCATGTTAATTCAAAGATTTGTAATTCAGACAATATGTTATGGTCTTTCATAACTATATGAAGCAGTAAATCAGATATGAATACCAAGCAACAAAAGTGAGTAAATGAATGGCTGAGGAATATGTGCATCTAGCTATAGTGAGTTTGATCGAAGGCTTCTACAAACTTTTTTTTAGAACTGAACATTTTTTATTGCTCCATTACGCTAATAAGATATGGTCTACGTAGAAGATATAATGTAACCAATGCATAGGAGGGCAATATTTGAGGTAAATATGGATAAAAATCAAGCTTACACATGCATACATGCTTTCCAGTTTGAAGTTTTTTGCGGTACAAATGGATGGATACTGGAACATTTGAATACAAAATGCAGATATTATATAGCTATAACAAAATACATTAAGAGGATAGTAATGACCTGTGCTTTCAGCTTGATAAGTAAATTGTCAACAGCTGAGTTGGTGTAGGACGTAAGCAAAATGGTTGCACCTCTGATCAACAAGGCTTTCACAGCATGCACCATTGTAGACGTCTTGCCTGTTCCAGGCATTCCTAAGATTAGAGCATAATCCTTTGCTGTAAGTATCTGAAACATCAAAATTGCGAAAAATAAGTGCATGTAAATATCACAGGTGGATAATCAAAACATAGCTAGCTAAAAGTAGATTTTTTTTTTTCTGAAAGGAGCTAAAAGTAGATTAAACTCAATGATGAATCAGATAATGGTTAAGTGAAATTTGAAATAACAAAAAGGATAATTATAGAGAAACCTTGATTATTGCTCGACGCTGATCATTATTCAAACTTTTTTCCGAACAAACATATGATATTGCAGGATCCTGACTGGATATGCATCCACTGTCAAATCTAGGAGCCTACAAAAAGTGGGCACATGGACATCCAAAGAGAGTGTAATTAGAATTAGCAAAATAAATAACAATGCAAAATAGGAATGTGCATTCACCTCAATGTCAACAATCATTTTCCGTAGATGAGAACTTTCAGCACTTTGAAGAAAAAGTTGTGCAAGGTTAAACCTTCGTCAATGTTAAAAAAAATCATGCATGAGAATCCAGAGTATATTGTATTTATCATTATGCAATGGTGAAGATAAATCAGACATCAATTAACCTCATAACAGCAAATGAAGTCATAGCCTCATCCTTGTCAACCCGCCAGACTTCCTGACGAAGATCTTCAGCCTCTGAAGAAGGGTTGCTCCCAGGAAGCCGTAAGCGCTTCGAAAAAGAAATCTAGAAATTTTACAGAAGTCAAATTGGGACTCTTTCCGTCATTTAAGTTGAAAAGCTTAAATTATGTTAATGCTACAAGTGTTAGCTTCAGGGACATCCATGTTTTTGAGAAAAGAGTAACCATGATAAATTTTCAAGTTCATGGTAAAACACAAGAACAGATTATACAGTAAATAAATTCTTACTGAAACTTGAGAGCGACTGATATCAGTTATGATTCCACTTGCAACTGATAGATGACAAGATTCAGCTGTAAGTATCTGAACATAAATTGTTACATTGTTATTAATAGAACTGAAAAGGAAAGTAAGACACCGTGCATATAATGAGACAGCTGCAACCAGTTCATAAAATGACAGAAAACTTAAAAAGCATATAAATCCATCAATAGGCCAACTAAAGAGCAGAAAAATTTGGAGAAAATTTTTCACAAATCACAGTTATTATCCCCTCATTGCCTACACTGAAGATTAAGAGTGCACATTGATATATGCATGTACTTAAGAGAAAGGATAACAAAAAAAAAAAACAGGAGGAACAGGACCATATGCAGTCAGACAATATTGGGACATTGGCTAGTGTGAAAGATGCAATGTAATCAGAAGTCGTTTATTTTTCTTCATATTAGCCAAATACTCAAAAAAAAAATAATCATTCGAAATCCACACTATGTTTAGTATACACTAATACTAACATGTACATGCTTGAGAAATATTTACTACAAAAGAAAGGATATTGTTGAGCAATAGAAAGGTAGACGAGGAATTCACCTTTCTATAGCTCAACATGGTATAACAACCTTGGTTGACCTAAAGGTCAAGAGTTTGAGTCCGCCACTCTGATTAAATTATATTAAATTCCAGCACAACACAAGAGGACTTGTGCATGGGCCAAGTGCAAAAGCGATAATGGGCTTGCACGTGAGGGGGCGTGTTAAGAGAGAAAATAAAATGGGCCTTGAACTATCAGCTTAAGTTGCTAGTTGAGTTGGTCCTCTAATGGATACAAACATGGACACCTCTAAATGAGAATGATACAATATGCAATATATTAATAAGAACTCTGTATGAAACTTGTACTAGTAATAGATTACTAATATTTAGCCTGAGCAAAATTAAAATAAACAGAAAAGATGCATCAGATGATAAGCCTAACCACAGAAAAAATATTGTACCACATAATCCCCAATTTTAAGTGAGCAATCCAAATCACTTGTTGGAGCATGATCTGCACTCGAAGAATTTCCATTAGATGCTTCTACGTTAAGAGATGGCATATCTTGCCGCACAAAGTGATAGATATATCGGTTGTCTTCCAAAGGTTTCTGATGTTGAAATTTATTTGACATATCAAGAACCATAGAAGCGAGGCAACTACTGAAGTTGTCACCCCTCAGACTGCGTGAACGCCATATTTTGTTCTTTGCATGCTGAAATTTTGAGGGAGGAAAGGGAAAAAAAAAAACATAATTCACTTAGCAGGGCATAAGTTTTAGGTTGCTAATAAATATAAAATATACATACAACAGTAAAGGTCACCTGCTTTTCATTAGTTTCCAAATCAATCAGCCTATCCCACTTTCGAAGGAAGGCAAAATGAGAAGCTGTCAAGTGGCTAACATGAGAAACAAACATATCACCCAGTCCACTGCTATCTGTGCTTCCACCATGTGCCTGCAGCACTTAAATGTAAAGGCCAGTGATAAATAATGGTATTCAAACCACTTGAAGTTTTCTCAAACAGCAATATACTGACTTCTTGAAAAGGTTGATATCTTTGTCAAAACTGGAGCGAGAATTAAATAAAGAATAAAAAATATATTATTTGGTTCAAATGTCCAAGCACGTCCTAATTTTTTGCTGAATCAGCCCGAATTTGTTTAATGTGCAAGTAGATATCAATTGGAGGAAGGGAAAAATTAACTTCACATTTTTAGAGTTAAGCACGAACATAGTGGAAATGGAAACAATGTAGTGTTTTATAACCTAATGCATCATATATTAGAACAGCACTTTGTTTTATGTAAAACCTGAAGTGACTTAAACTAGTTACTTCAGGATTTTTTTTTCAAGTTGTGGGAAGTAGGCCAGCAGAAGCCACCTACTGCCACAAATAATTAGCCTACCAATAGAACAGAAGAATTATACACTCCTTGAGCTTTATAAGGATCAAAAGTTTACCTTGTGATAAATAGTGCATACACCAAGATGGCGACAACCTTTGCACATGTTTGGCCTCTAAATAGAAGGAAATAATAATACATTCAAATGGAAGTCAAGTAATACACAAATCTTATAAATCAGTGACAACCAAACCTGTAACATTGAGGGCAATTGTTGCATAGTTGATGCCTTGAGAATATCATTTGCTAGTTCATTGCGACGCATGATTAGCCCAACCAAGTCGGATCTTCGAACAACAATTCCCTTTACAATTGGTAAATAAACACTCAAATCTCCTGAACCATGGGTAGAGAGAAAGATATGGGGTTTGCATAATCTAATCCGAGTGTTATATGGGCTTAGAGTAAGCCAACCAATTAAAACATAACACCTCGCTAAAATCTGCTAGATCCAATGTGGCACTCTGCACCCACAAATTCATTATGCAGGTTTGCGTTATATTTAATTAGGTGTCATGTTTTAATAGGCAGGCTCATTCTAAGCCAAAATTACTTGGTTTATATTCTTTTTTATCATACCTGTGTTTGATCTGATTGGAGATAGTACAGAAGACCAGAATCAATATTTTGTATATACCTAAAGGAAATACAACAGCAAACAGATAAGTAATACTCTCTCAACAAGCTCCCAGCACACACACCTCTACCCTAACTGTATCTCGAATGAAAGCTTATATTAAAAGGAATTATATAATTATTTGCACCTATCAGACATAAGGAGGGTGTATAAGATCACTTGGGCACAGTGTTCCATTGATGACTGCATAAACAACCATAATGAGTGAGAAAATAAAGGAAACAAGATCAAGAGAAAATAAAGAACCACAGAAGATAGTGATTAAGATTCTGCTTCTAGTTATCATATCTTAGAAAAATAAAGAGATCAAGATAGACTTTTTTTTTATCAGCAACGGGACATCATACTCGAAGTAACAATGTTTCTCGCTCCCCAAAGGGAGCGTCACCCTAAACCCCACCCCACAAATTCAACCTCATACCGTCGACAAAGGAGACTCGAACTTGAGACCTCGGAGGGAATCCAAAGTGTTTTTAACCACTTGGCCCAACATGTCTTGGTAGATCAAGATATCAAGATATCAAGATAGACTGGGCGAGTATCTCACAGATTGCTTTTTTAAATTTCAAGCCTCAAGGCATTTGATGGCACACACATTTCTTACCTGGCCATTGGGGCCTTTTCCGGTTTTAAACTCCAGAGGCACAATTTTTTCGCACACATTAGTGGTATTTGATTCGACTTTTACTTTAATAGAAGCATCAATCATTCCTTTCAATCCATATTTTGGGGCCCATGCCATCTCCTCGATATCAACTACCTACAGTTAAAACAGGTGTTTTTACAACACTGATTTTCTATACAGCAAATTAAGTAAATTAAAAAAATGCAATTAAGGATAATTCCAGTCAGTAAGGATGTATAATTTTGTTAAGTAAAGTAAAACAGAACAATCAACTATATGGTGTGTCATGTGTGCTAGCCTTCAGCATATGCAGTATCTACAAAATAGTTAGGGATGGAAATAGGCAAGATCAAGGTATCCAACCCATTTTGACCTAAACAGGTTCAGCTCACAAATCCCCTACTGGATTTGTTGCAGTTACAGTTTTCAACTACTATATGATATCTAAAACCTTACTAGATATATGTTTGCTTTAAACATTATTGATTAAAAATTTATACACTTTAACTATGCTATCCTTAGCCTATCAAACTTTCATTATGATTAATAATGTTAACATAGCAACTAATAATATTATTATCAAGGTTACCTAAACAAAAGGAAAAAAAAAATTAAATGAAATAAAATTCATAAAATTAATAGGACAGCACAAAATTTTGGCATGGATTTGAGATCTGATTCATCTGAAAACGTAATCAGATTGAATTCCAACGGCCTATCTCATACTGAATCTAACCAACTATGAATCCAACATTCATTAACGCAATTATCATGTTAAATGCATGCATATTAACGCAAATATACAGATGGTACTAACAATTCAAGCGGGATGTCTAACCTCGGATATGCTGACCCTTTTCTGCTCAGCGTCCGATCCAAAATCAACAGTAGGGGCTCCTGAGCTCTGTCAATCATTCAACAGAGCATCAACTTAAATGACACAGGTTAGGTGTAATTAATTCATTCGGTAATGGTCACCCCTGTAATATGGGCATACACATGCCTGTATACAACAAAAAAATTTCCTTTGTTCAACACAAAGACAAGGTGCCAGCACACTAACATCTAAAAAAAGGTGAGGGACGCATCATAAATACATGGATTTGATTTATGTAATGTCCATAAATCAGAGAAGCAAAAGATAGGTAGAAAACATGAAAAATTGATATTCATTATATAATAAGTAAAAAATTGGAGAAAACCAGGAGGGATTAGAGTATGTGAGTTCATCGGGCAAACCGTGATGTTTTATGAAAAAAGGAATGACTCAAAGAGACCTGTAAATATAATTATGAACATAGTAGACAAAGTGTGCTTCAGCATTGTAAAGACTATCTTGGGCTCTTGGCAATAACTCTCGGATGGATAAGTTAACAAACCACCACATAAGTCCGGTCTGGACAAGGTAAGATTACTGTTTAGCAAGAAGGTACCAGACCACCCCAACACCATTATTTACCTAAGAATGGAAGATAGTTATAAATAAATCAATAAATCAACTTGGCACACCTGTGAATGCTTGAATAGAATGATCCAATTTAATAATTTTGGAATTGCCTCAATCATGTTTCTGCGCATATCATTTTCATTTTCTGCAAAATTCAAAAAAAAAAGTAAATAAGAGATTTCAGTCAAAACAATGCCCAAAATCTATTAATTACAATTTCTACAAATAATATTATAATGAAAATTGATACAATTGAAAATTGATCCAATTTAATATTCCTGGTTGAAGTTGTCAATAAGATATATCATATATCAATATCACAATATAGACAAGTGACATTTATAAATCTCCACCTCCACATGCATACAAGCTCTCCATGTTTTTCTGGAGCACTATCCCTGCATATTCCTCCAAGAAGTCTTTTGTTGGAATCTCCTTCACAAGTCCGGCCTTCAAAATAAAAGTTATCATAAAAGATGGCACTATTCATTAAGGGAAAAATTTATAACTAAGAACCATGATCATGATAAGTGAATTTGTATCCAACAAATTTTATACGTAATAAAGGGAACTTTATCTAGTCCTACCTGAAAAACTTGGTGCAGTAAGGTACCCATTAATGCAGCGGTAGAATGCTCACTAAATTTCAGCCTCTCATCCAGGACAGTTCGTCTTGGGCAACTAAAACTTGCAGCAACCTAGAAATGTTGTATTGATTAAAAGGTAAAACAAGCACAGTTCTAATAGGAAAACAACCTCTAAGTAATGGCATAGAACAGTTTTCATCAAAAACCTTGGACACATTATCCCATATAAATGTATCTAGATCAATGAAACCAGAAGCATAAAGTATTTACCCGAGTTCCAGATACCAAAATATCTGGGTGAACAATTAGAAGATTTTTGTCCCGATCTACATCGCATTTTCCCTTGTCATCGAACTCCCCTATGATATTTACAGTATCTCCAGGTGCAATCACACTATAGAACCTAACAAAATACAAATGGGAAAAGAGGTCAATTAGCATTAAAAAAAGGTTAATTTCCTTAATGCTAATATTTCAGAAATACACTTAGGATAAAAAGTCTTTTTTTTTTAAAGTAGGATACAAAAAATCTTAAAACACAATTTCCTCAACGAAAATTTCAGGCATGTGATTGTTAATAATAACATCATAGAATCCTGTACACGTTGAAAACCATCACATAAATATCTGATCCTATTGAGAAATTATTAAGGTGAACTTTATCAGAGCACAACAATTCCAATAGGCAACAAATAAGGTTAACTTGGTTGGTAAGAAACAACTCCAATCTCAATAACTTGAACATTCAAGATATCTTGCCACTGGGTAGATGTAGAAAAAAAAAATACTTTATCCCAACACTGAAGGCACAATGAGGAATCTTTTGCAAATCTATGCTAATTTACCTTTGCTAATATTTACTAGCAAAAGTACTATGAGACTCAATTCATAAGCACTATGGGTGTTATGATTATCAACTGCATACCATTCTTCCCACAAATACACTGCCCGTTCTTCTCCACTTTGCTCATTCAGTAAGCGAAGAACCTGAAAACCAGTCAATCACCTTTACTACTTCTAGCAGCAAAGACAAAGGAACAAAATAGTTTACAACTTAAAGCTTATTAAAACCTTGTATGGGTGCTGAGGACCACAAGAATCGGCAGGTCTACTCTTCTCAGATACCTGTAGCATAGAGAAAGAATGTTAACATATTCAAGCTGCAAGGACTATTTCCTTCATGAAGTAAAGTATAACCCTAATAAAAGAAAATTAAAGAACAGAAGAAATACCTCTAATACGAGGAGATTGCGGTTAGAAACTGCCTCATTGACCTTTTCTACTGGACCCATTGACACTTTCCTTAATGCATTGTTGTCTTTAACAGATGTATCATCATCATTTTTATCTTTCACAATAGATGAGTATGTCTTCATGCCATTAGATACTGAGTCTTCAATAGAAATAGCATCTTCAACTTGATCTAAGAGTTCAAGCAATGCCTAACAGAATCGTCAAACAAATTAATTGAAATTATATCGTGTCAAGATATGTCTTAGCTTCATAATAAAATAAAAAGGACTTTCAAGTTGCAAGAAGACATAAAGTAATCCAATTGAAATAAATAAACAAATCAACCATAATGAACAAGGTCCAGGTATATATATAATCATAAATATAAACCTTTTTGTGTTGCCTTGGACCCAGTTGATCAGATGCTCCATTGCAAGAACCATCATTACAAGACTGCATTCGATATGATGTAGTCAGAAAAAGAGAATGATAAGACTCCTTTTGTAGACAAAAATATAGCTAAAGGGGGCAAGAAGAACTTGAATTCTTATACTCTTATGTCATCTGTTTCCATTCCTCCTTAAAATTACTCTTAACATATTTCATTGACTAATTAATGAGAAACAATGTAAAAATGTTCACGTATCTTTCCCTCAAATTTTCTGGCAAACAATCATGACTACTGAATTTCCTAAGTATACTAGCTCTTTTATGGACCCTTAGAAGAGGAAGAGAAGAACCAGATAGGAAGTTGATCTCTTCTTTTAAGAACTTTTACCTTCATTTTGAATTTTCTTAGCTTTAACAGCGAAGGTTAATGCAGTTCTGATATTGGAGATTTAACATGAGAATTATTTGGCAGCATTATTTAGTTATCTTGCTCCACCCTAGCTATCTACTTGAACCCTTGAAAACCATAAGGCCATTTGTGTCTGGCAGTATCAAAAGCAACCATAAGACCTTTGCAAGATCAAAATATGGGGTCAGAGTATAAGAGAATAATTACCTTATCATGGCAATATGATAAAGATGGTGGTGTTTGGAATGGACTCTGTCGATTAGCAGTATTTGATGTACTCATTTCCGCAAAATTTTCACGGGAATCCATTTCCTGATCAAGGTTTGCCCTTTTCAACCCAACCCTTTTAGTTAAGGAAAGAGATTTTTCACAAGTCTTAAGTGTTGGGGAAGAAAGCCACTTCTCAAGCTTGCCTGGCACACCAGATGTCTGTAAAGTTCAGTGTGAGTAAGACATTATCAAATATTAGAACCATTACAAGGAAACATGGGTAGTGTCAGAGTCAAGAGCACACCTCGTTTGCCAAGTTCTGACAAATATTGGAGGAGCTGACCCTTGAAGATTCAGCCAAATTTCTAATCACATCAGGCATGCGCTTCGAAACTGCCTGGAGCCGCTCATTCACTGGCGATATCTTCCATGTGATATCATCACCACCATCATCCTGGCTTTGCTTAATCAACTACTACCATGATTAAATTTACACAATTAAAAACACTCAATTACCTACGACTCTGATCAGAGCATTCAATAGATTCCCAAACGATGATATTAACATTAAACAACAGAAACAGTAAGCTGAAAAGCTAATTACCAATCCAGGTGAGAACTTGAAGCGTTTGAGAGAAACAGACTTAGAAATTTGGGGTGACACTTGATCATACTGATTCTCCTCTCCCTCAAAGCCAGCTGCCACCATACATTCAGGAGGTGTATTCTCCGAAACCTTACCGGAACCAACCACCCGCAAATTCGACCCATTTTCAGGATTTTGGACAGCCACAGCCCCACTACCCCTTAGATTAGGGTTGTGCACAGTCAATGAACTCGCCTTGGGCTTCTTAAACAGTATCGCACTCTTGCTTGAATCTAAAATGGAAGCGTCGAGTTGTGGAGAAGAGGAAGAGGGGTTAGGGTTATCTGGAGGAGCAGAAACGGAGTTGTTTCCGGGATTCTTCTTCTGAGTCTGGGCATTTTGGGTGTGGCGCTCGAAGAAATGTTGGATTCCAAACTTGGAGGGCTGGGAGGTTTGGTTCTGAATCGGTTTCTTTGATGATGAAGAAGAAGAAGAATTGGGTTTCTTTCTTGGAGGCATACTGGTAAGATTGTTGATGTAGATGTTGGTGGCAGATTTTGAATGTTCTGTGAAGCTGTAAGGCTACAGCACAGTGAAGATGGCTTTGGGTTCCTGGAGAAGGGAGGGGCGGCGATCGGAGTTTATCAGTCACATAGGATTGAGGAAGTTGGATTTTCTTCTCTCTATGTTGTTTTCCCGCCAAAACGATGAAGCAAATTTTTCTACTTTAGATATGGGAGGGAGTGGAATAAGGTCAAGGGATTGGGCTATCATGGTCAGGCCCAGAATTAGAAGTGACATTTTATTTAGGGATAATTACGGATTACTACAATTTTGAGCGTCTCAAAACACATGACTACAAAAATAAAGTTTCAAAACAGATAACTACCCTGTGTTTTCAATCCGTCCGTAATTGACTGACGGTGTTAACTTATCATGTAAAATGACAATATTACCCTTACATACACAACAAAATAAAATTGAAGGTCTTTAAAGCTTATGGCGCTGGAAAATTAAAGAGCTTCAAGCTTTCGTGTCAGAAAATACAAGAGCTTCAAGTTTTTGGCGACG
>JAYMSZ010002379.1:0-12118 GCA_036897665.1 Pelargonium citronellum
CATTTTTAAGCAAACCGCCATGATGGTTTGGTGTATAAATTAGGAAAAAACCGACCGAACCGACCGCCGACCACCCCTGCTTATGAGGCAGTGCAATTGAGAGCATCTCTAATGCTTAACTATTATATGGGGTGCTAAGAAGGAGATAGAATATATGCTCCATCATCATGTGAGTTTTTAGCATCTACTTAACATTTTTCATTCTTAGCATCTTCTTCTTAACACCTCTATCAAGTTCTTAAAAATGTAAATGCTCTTACAACCACGTAAGAATTTAAAAAAGTATTGAGTATATTTATAAGTAAGTCAATATAAAAAATTTGATAATGATTAACCATACGAATCACTTTCATGTTTATTTACATTCAAATTTCAAAAACTTGTAACCATTCAGTATCATTAATCTCATAGTATGCAAATATAAAGTCCTATACCTATAATTCAAGTCACAAGTCCATTAAAGGCTCAAATAGCGCTTTCTTTAATATGTAAATCAATTTCAACGGTAAGAAATAAATAAATTTACACCAACTTAAATTTAATATGTACTAGTAAATCATTTTCAACGTTAAGAAATAAATAAATTCACACCAACTTTTATTATTTTTGCAAAATTTAATACTTCGCATCACCGACCGTTGATGAGTGGGTCCCATAGGAACCAAACGCGCATTGATACAGGTGTATAGTAATTAATATGATCATCATTACACGTAATCAGAACCCCTCTACTGTCCGGACGTCAAATCAGACTCCAATTCACTTAAATCGCAATTTTCAAATCCGAGTCCTATATCATTTCTTCGTGACCGTTGACACCTTCTCGCAAAGCTCCCGCCACCGGAATTCCTTACTTCCGATCACGTCCCGGAACCGTCGCGTCGCTAAGACATGGCGATGACGGAGAGCCACAGGTCTCACTTCAGCTTGTGTCCGTTCTGGCAATCGGCGACGAGCTCTTCGTCGTCGTCCTCTACGCAGACTTTGACTCAGAATGGACAGAGACAGAGCACGGGAAGTTCCGCGGAGGGACCGAATTCGCGGTCCTCGAACAAGACGGTGTCGTCGATGGCGAGGTCGCTGCTTCCTCCACGGCGCAGACTCCGCCTCGATCCGGCGAGTAATCTGTATTTTCCATGTAAGTTTCTGTTTCTTGACTCTGGTTTTTGGTCAATTTGGATGAGTTGATAAGATACTTAATGTCTTTTGAAAATATGTTGTTGAATTTCTGTTTGGTTACTGAGAAAATTGAAGACATTTCTGCATGTTCGAATTTAGGAGGATTTTCTTAAGATAAGAATAAAATTGTTTATGCTTTTGTTTATTCTTGTTGACATTTAGTAATTTACAATTAAGGCTTACTTGCTTCTGAGAGCAAATGATGCTTAATTTTTTTTGCTAGAAATAGCAATTAGTAATCAAAGTAGTATGATATAGTGTAATTGTCTGTTTTCTGTATGCACTTTTCTAATTATTATCATATTTGTATATAAATGGATATATAATATCACAAAAACAAGGATAAGATTGTGTACGTAAAGGCATTATCAGACCCCACAATGGTGGAAGTCTGGTTGGGCATTGAGCCACCTTTTAATATATACAAAAGGGGTAATTGCATATACCTCATAAGAACTTGTCATTTAAAGTAATTGATCCCCTAAACTTTGTTTACAAGAATTTGACCCCATAAACTTTTTCACATCCAAGCCGGAATCTTCTTGTGGTCACCAGAATATTCAAGCATATATGAATGTTCAACATCACAAGAGCAAAATTGGAATTATAAAATATATTTAATCATGTGGAAGACATGTGATGAGAGAGTAACTTTCAGTTAGATTTAACTGACGAAATGGATGTGGGAAAGTTTTAGGGGGTCGAATTCATGTAAACAAAGTTTAGGGGGGTTAATTAAAGTTTAGGGGGTCAATTACTTTAAGTGACAAGTTCGTATGGGGTATCTGCAATTACCCCTACACAAAATTAGACATATTTTTGCAAATTCAGATTCCACAATGGTGGGGCTTAGTGCATTGAGCCGTCTTTTTTAGTATGAAACGGAGGACCAACGTGCCGTTGAGCTTGAGCTACACAGTGGAGGTAGCTCTACCCATTTGTTATGGGATTAGAACTCACAACCTCAACTTGAGGATGTGATGCTTGAACTAGCTTGAACTACTGGGGTGTCCCTCTCGAACTGTCTTTAAATGTACATACAATTCGATATCTTTTGTTTGTTATTTTTGTTTTTTGGTCATTAGCTCATTTGTTTGAATCTGGTTTGTAAAATTTTGAAGATGAACCGGGCAAACAAGTCAGAAGTGCGGTGAGGTTAAAGAATACTAGCAGGTCTCATGTGGCATTCAAGGTAATTTTCATTACACAGTTTGTTTTTCAGATTTGTAGCGGAATTGAAACTGTTGGGCTCTGCTTCGCTCTTCTTTTTATTTAAAGTGTGTTGTTAGTGTTTTGGAAGTATAAAAATGGCTCTGTTTTAACTGCGGCCGCAAGTGACCTTATTATCGCCGAAAATAATTGAAATTTTGTTTCGAGTAACATGAGAATTGAGAGCTGTATCTCTTTGCTGGGATACACACGCTCCTACAGACAAAAAGTTCTTGGGCGTTCTTGGAAAATTCTCTCTTTTCTAATAAAGTCAAGTCTGTTATCTTGTACGTATCATGAATAAATCTTGCACCATTCTGAACTTTAATATTTATTCTTATCTGTAATGAGCAAAGTGCCCAATTATGTTTTGCTCCAGCCCATAACGAGCAAAGTGGAATAAGGTACTCTAAAAGATAGAGTTCTTAAGGTCCAATTTCATCCATGTGAGAGGGAATATTGGGTTGACATATATAAAGTCTTTGTTGAATAATAGTTATCAATCATTTGCCTTGGTTGTATATAGAGAAGGTAGGACTAGGTCTCGACTCTCGTGACTATTATTAAAGTATGGTTTTGACATTTTTTATCTACGAAGAAGAGGTTTGACTTTATTGTGCTCAATTGAGAATTTCACGGTACTACATTGGTTGGTTCATATGAGTTTTCTATTCTCTTCCCCACTCTTACAGTACAAAGTGTCAATGTCTTATGAAGCATGTTCTAATCATCCATCCTATATATTTCAAGTAGTACACAGTTTTGTTTGTGAAGTGATTCATTTAATATTTTCATTGAATCGCTTCTAACTGGTTCAGTTCTACTCTGTTTTAGTTTCAAACTACTGCACCAAAGAGCTGTTACATGCGCCCTCCTGGTGGTATCCTTGCTCCCGGAGAAAGCATTATTGCAACTGGTAACAACCTCTATTATATTCTCATCTAGAGTTGGCAATTTGGATCCGGACTCGCGGACACCTGAACCTGGGGAAACTCGACCCGAAACCTGAATTGCCAGCTTCATTCTCATCCTTCATGTCATCATTTCTATGTTGGAATTGGACAAACTTTTATTGGGGTGGATTTAGATGTTACTTGTCAAATGTTTGCATGTTTAGATGTACTTGTTTTTAATGTCATAAATTTACCCTCTGTTGGACAGTGTTCAAGTTTGTTGAAAATCCAGAGAACAACGAAAAGCAAACTGATCAGAAGAGTAAGGTTAAGTTCAAGATCATGAGTCTGAAAGTCAAAGGGGGAATTGACTATATCCCTGAGATGGTAAGTTCTTGGCTTCTAATTACTGTTACTCCATTCTGTCTATGTAATTTAGTGGTCATTGTGGAAACTTTTTTGACGTTGATGGCTGACCTGGCATGCAGAAGTTAATTAGGTTGGATATCCAAATGAGGAGATGCGTAACAAACTATTTACATTTTTTCCATTTGATTTATGTCTAGTTTCTGGTAATATTAATGATTAAAATTGGAACAGTAAAGGAATACATATATAACTCTATTTGATGAATCAGTTTTACTCAGTTTTTTTTTTTTTGAACGCATGTTTACTCAGTTTAATCTGATGTTAATGTTGATAACTAGGTTGAGAGATAAAGTGCGATGATGTTTGAGTAGATATTTATGTTGATTATAGCCTTAAGATTAAAATCTTTGGAATGAGAATGAGAATCAATAATGAAAATTGGAATGAGATTCCCATTCCTAAGCCATTGTCATGATTAAAAATTGCTGATCCAAACATGATGAATGGAAATCTCATTCCCATTTTGATTCTCGATTCTCATTCGTGAACTGAAATTCTAATCCAAACGTTACTTGTTAGCTTGGTATGGTAGTGCACATCGTTTTGACAAGTTCAATCAGTTTGAGGCTTTGAGCTTTTGTCTTTTTACTGATACGATATAGTTTTGTGTGGAAATGAAAACTGTTAACCTTTGTATATATTGTGCAGTTCGATGAGCAAAGGGATCAAGTGATAATTGAACGTGTCATGCGGGTTGTATTTTTAGACGTGCAGCGTCCTAGTCCTGTAAGTGTTGATTAAGTACTTAATTATTTATTTTAAATTCCTGGTGTGTCTTATGTTCAACATTGATAATATTCATGGTGCTCATTTATGTCTGTACCTCTATTAGCAACTGGAAAAATTGAATCGTCAGTTAGCTGAAGCCGAAGCTGAACTGGAAGCACGCAAGAAACCTCCACGAGATACCGGTCCTCAAGTTGTTGGGGAAGGTCTTGTAATAGATGAATGGGTACGCATGTTGCATCAAAATTGAATTCCTTGCGAACTTGATGTGTATTATAGTGATTGACTGATTGTATATTTACGCATTTACTTCTTTATTTTTCAGAAAGAGCGTAGGGAAAAATACCTTGCTCGACAACAGGTTGAAGCAGTAGACTCGGCGTGAAGCACAATTGCGTGTTTAATGTATCTGCTTCTTTGGCTCGGATGGAAAAGGTTCTCGGACTCCATATGACGAGCTTACAGTGCATTGGAGGGATTTCAATGGCAGTCCGGATACTAACGCGAGTAACGAACAGGTTTTCGCTGCCATTGTTTTGTGAGAAGGTCAAGACATAATTGCTTCTCATTTCTTAGTGAAAAATGGAGATGGAGAATAAATTTCAGACTGTAAGAGAAATAGAAGGCATTGGGTTATATCAAATTTTGTCGAGGTTGTTTCTTTTAAATTATGTGTAATATTGCTAAAGTTTTATATTTTTGTTGAAGGTAAAAACTAAGAGTATGTTATTTAATTAACTTTAGACCAATAATTACATGTCACATATCACTTTTGATTTACAATTAATCATAAAATGATAGCATATTCTATGAGTAAAAAAAATTAATTACTGCAAATTATAAATACTCTTTGTAGGGACTTCTCCCATACTATGAAGTTCATTATGCAAATGAGAATTTTGGTTACTGCAAGGATGGTACAGCAATACCATCCAGCAGACTTAGGTGCGAGTCTCCGAATAATGAAAAACGTTCTTTTCAATAAAAAGATAGTGTAATTAGTTGTCGACTTTTAAAATATAAAATGGTCAATGTGATTTTGGTTTCAAATAAAAGGGAATTTATTGTAATTACCCTTTAAATATATAACGTTACTTTAAAAATTTTGAGTTAATTTTTTTGTCGGAACTCGGAAGAAGAATTTGTGATGGAGCATGGAACGATTTTCCGTCGCAAAAAGTCTTTCCAAATTTGCTGAGGTGAGCCTGAGCCATTGTCCGATTTCGTCAGTAACAAATACGACTTGTCGTTACGATTTAGGAGAGTAAGTAACGACCTTTTACTTTTCAACACTCCACTGATCATCCAGTTCAGTTCCTGAGACGAGAACAGTGAAGACTGCGAATTTCGTCGGAGCAAATGACCGGAACCGGAGGCGGTCGGAAAAGCGCGCGAAGCAGAGCCAAATCTTCGGCTGATTCCGGCGATGATGAGCTTCATCCGAAGGCAAAACCTAACGTCAAAGCTCGTAGGGGCACATCCAGAGATCACAGTTCTCTTCGTCTTTTCAATGTCGATCTCAAAGTTTTGCTAAGTTTTAGCGTTTTTTCTTTCTTGATCATCATATACTTCATTTACAATCTCGTCGATCCTGTTGAAGTAGGTCAGAGACCTAGGGTTGTGACTCCATTTCCTTCTCCAAAACTTACGGACCTTCCTCAGGTGATGAAACCTAAACTGACTTTCATTACTCGATTTTTGGCTTTGTTTGGAGCTAATTTAGTGCATTGTTCGGTTAATCTATATGGAATTGCGATTGAATCTGTCTGGACCTTCTTTATGTGATGAAACTGACTTCTATGGACTGATTTCTTCTTCTTCTGAATTTGAGCTTGAATTTGCATTTTTGTATGTTAATGTTAATGTTTCTGTTCGATTTTTTTTTTTTGATGGTAAAATTGCAGTTGAATCAATCTGGACCTCTTCGAATGATCAAATCACTTCTGTGAATTATTTTTTTTCCGGGAATTTGAGCTCACATGTTTTATATATTGTTATGTGTAAATTTTGTTTTGACCTGTGGTTAAATTATTTTGAGGCAGTTCCAAGGAGAGCACAAAGAAAGCTTGTATTGGGGAACATATCGCCCAAATGTTTATCTAGGAATTCGTGCAAGGTTTGCCAATTTCTTTTGTCATTTCTAGATATTGTTTGCTTTTGTGTGTGTTCATTATTGTGGTTTGAAACTTTGAATAGAAGGAATGTTGGTTGAACAGAACTGATGTACAAATTAAGTTGCAGTCCTGGAAATTGTAAATGTGGACGGTTTTGTGAATTAAGGCCAATGGTGTATTGACTCTTTGATTTAGCTTTGTGGTAATTACCTTTTGTAATTGGCAGGACTCCACGGTCTTTGATTGCTGGCTTGATGTGGATTGGTGTGAAGGATAGACGATATTCCATTCGACATGTGTGCCAAGATGGTGATGGATTGAGCAAATATGGTTGGACATATCATAATGGGCGTGATTTCGGACATCAAGTGATAGTAGATCAAGATATGACCTTAGGAACTAGCTTCTTGAAATCAAAAGGTGATGGAAGTGGCTATGGAGGAGATTGGGCTGTTCGAATTGATGTCCAAAGCAACAAGTAAACTACTTTACCTTCTACTATAGCATTTTTTTTTCTCCAAATCGCGTGGTGTTTAATTTTTTATTTGAAATTAAAGTGTATTCATTACCCAATCATTCATGTTTGAATGATATTGATTGTTGTTACCCATTCATTTTATGAAAGGGAAAATGAGGAAGCATGGAGAAGTGCACATCTTTTTTTCTATTTGGCTGATGAAGGTGGAAATGCTCTACATTTGGGTAGAGATACCTTAGACATTCATGAGAATTCACTCCTTGCAACAGGTTCACAAATGGATATTAAGGGCTGGCAATTTCATTTAGTATCAGAGGTAATGATTGCAAAGGAGGTGTCATTGTGTAAAAACAATGATGCTGCTTTCACCTGGTTTACAATTTCATGCATTTGAAGGAACCATATTCCCATGAGCCACCAAATTTCTCTACACACTTGTTTTGCATGTTTGCCATTGAGCCCTGGATCAATGTGAGCTTGCATTTTGCAGGGTGGTCGTAACCCCATTCAATTAGATGTCCACACGATTTCATTGATTTTTTTGTTGATATTTTCTCTATTTGTTGCCTTGAACTATTTTGCAGGATGATCTGGAACTCCATTATTCTGGTTTCAGGACGCCGCACACTCACAATTTATCTGATCTCGTTCAGGAAACTCTTATTAGAGCTCAGGTATGTTAGATATTGGCATAACTATCTTCTGTTAGTTGTCACCATTTATAATTGGCATTGTTGAGGACTTGTGCATCTTTTAAAATTATTTTTATAGTTTGTGACTATGTCTCTATATCTGCATACATGTTACTAGGAGATAAAGTATGGTCGACTGCAGCTACCTGACACATCAGAGAAGTCCTCTAACATTTTAGTTTTTCAGGTAAAATTCACTAAAATAGTTGATTATAATAGATTAAAACTGCTACTCTATCTTAACCAATTTATGAAGATTTTCAGCTGCATTATACTATCCAACATGCCTCTTCCTTGGGTTGTCTATTCCTATTCAGATTTCAGGTAGGATTCCTTTCAAAGCAGATCTTGCTTTTGTGTCGGGAACTGGTATTACAAGTGCAAGAGTAGAAGAACGTCTCAGCAGCATTACAGGTTATTTTTCTTTATACAGTCATTTTTTTATAATGATATATGTATAATTAACAGAAGTTTCAGAATAATAAACTTCTCTAACATCTATTTTACCTTTTTAATTGACATTTTCTTAATGTTTTCTTTCACATGGTGCAAGTTCTAATATGTGAGTCAGGTGTTGTATGTGGATTTTGAAGAATTAAATTTTTTTTTATAGTAGCGATTGAGGTACATATTTATACTGTTTCTCCTCCCGTCATTGTAATAGTTCAGAATGTGGACTTGTTTGCTGCTATTTTTTATCCCCTCCAAATAAAATTTTACAAGCTTAGGAAACATGCCATTGTGTTTTGAATCTGTATCGAAATGTCTCAAATTTGTATTATTCAAAATTTCATACTTTGTACATTTCTATTCAGATCAAAAGTTCTCTATTTCGTCATCTTAACTTATTTTAGTTGAACTGTATAATTTTAGGCACCTCACTTACTGGTCAGTTAAAAGAGAAGCAAAGAGAATTTGACACAAAATTTGAGCAATGCTTTAATCCTGGTGACAAGGTATCATCTATGGACATCATTTTGGTTTCTACTCCAGTGTATTATAGTTAAATGCTATGTGACAAACTTGCTGCTACAAGTCAAAGTGGTTGTTATGAGCATATTTTGGAGATTTGACTGTCATTCCATGGCAGTATTTTAAAGCATCTTCTGTGTTTGTAAGACCATTATACCATTGTATGTTGTCGAATCTAACTTCTTTATAAGGAGGCAATAGTATAGGACCAACATATAGATTTAATATTTTAGTTTTCTTCAAGATTTTCTCTTGTGATTATAGCTCCGTTTTTTGTAATTTGGATAATAACGTGGTTTCTACATTGGTAATCAAATGAATGCATTAAGGTCTTCCAAACTCTAGATAATAGGTGTTTTCGTAGGCATTAAATTCATTCCAGCGATCATTACCTGTTATTTTTGTGAAGTTGCATTTGATGTCAGAAATCATCATTTTGCCAGACCTAAAACAATTCTGATATCTGGTGTTGTGTTTTTCCAGCTTGAGTCTGAATTCAGGACTGTTGGTAAGGCTGCTATCAGTAACTTGTTGGGTGGCATAGGCTACTTCTATGGCCAATCAAAAATTTCGTTGCCGAAAGACTCTGACGTAAGTTACCAAGTTATTTGTGTTTGATCTAATTTTCTTGTCTTTTCCGTATAGTATTACCCAAGGTATCATATCACTCGTTATGACAACATATCAAATACATTTGCTATTTCCCCCAATTTTAATACTGTGCATGTTTTGAGTTTTTTTTAATTCTGATCTCTTTTTTTTTTTACTTCTCATCAGTTGGGTAGAAATGTAATGATGTATTCATTATAGAGTTGTGCATTATGTGAAACTTTAAGAAACTGAATAAGATTAGGCTATTTGCTAATTAATAGACTATTCTATTGTCAGCTCACTTCTGGATTCACATTTTGCTATGTGGATTCAGTGTTTACTAACAAACTAACCATCAAATATGCTTAAGGAACGTTATGTAAAAAGGGATTAATGATCACATGTCAGGTTCTTGTTCTTGTCATTTATCTATTGTCTCTTCAACTTGTCTACACAATAATTTTCACCTGCTTTTTCAATTTATAAAGAAAGGAATGTTCATCCTTTCATATTGTTCATGTGAGCTTTCTTGTTCTTCTTTTGCCTTTTCACTAAATCCTATATTGCATACGAGCAGTTTGTCTTGTTAACCAAATTACATATCCTGACCAAGTCATGCAGTGTGTCTTTTTCTCTTGCAGCTTAAAAGTCATAATAATTATATCTATTATTGGCCAGCTGAGCTTTATACAGCTGTTCCAAGTCGACCCTTCTTTCCAAGGGGATTTCTTTGGGATGAAGGCTTTCATCAGCTACTTATCTGGTTAGTAGCATATTAAAGTGCAAATCTGCATTTTTTTTACATTTTCCTCAATGCATATTGCCAGTTTTCTGCTTCTTTGAGGAACAAGTATACTACTCTTTTGGCAATATGGAATTAATTTTTAATTTATAAGTCTGCCTAATCATTCAAATGCTGATCAGGCGGTGGGATGTCCATATATCCTTGGATATACTTGGGCATTGGTTGGATCTAATGAATATCGATGGATGGATTCCCCGTGAGCAAATTTTGGGTGCTGAAGCATTAAGGTACAGCATTGTATCTTTTTAAGTGTGTAGGGGAAATTCAGATTTTGTCAGTGAAGTAATTTGTGAAGTCTTTCTTGGTGTAATTACAGTAAGGTCCCGGAGCTATTTGTTCTTCAGCATCCAACGAATGGAAATCCACCAACTTTATTTTTGGTTTTACGTGGTATGTTTTCTCTTTTAGATCTTGCTATAATGCCAATGATATGTTCATTTTTATCATGCATTTTACTTTTTAAAGATTCTGCTGCCTTCTCGATTATTGATAGGAATGAGAAATATGATTTATTTGATGGTCTGCAAAGTTGCATAAAGTGTCATCCCTTAATTGGGTTATGATTCTTTAAAGCTTCCGGGAGTGCTGTTTATTTATGTAATTTGAGTCTGCTGTTATTTTTTTTTCCTATGCTTTGAAGAAAATGGAGAGACAATGAATTGAAATTCATATACGAGTTCTGCACACGGATTTACACATTTACAATCATCCACTTCCTAGACCTGAGATACTTCTTTGTGACTAAGACTATGGCAAAAAGTAAATTACCCACTAGAGGAGGATTCAGTTGGCCTCCACTCCAGTACACCTAAGGGAAGATTCACTTATTTAGCGGGATTTAAGTTGCAAAAAAGGAGAAAATAACACCAGTTGTATATTTACTGATTTTATTCCTAATTCGAGAACATGAAGATATATAACCTTGAACTGAATATGCCCCATTAATCTGTTTAAAGGGAAATACTTATGATCGGTTTAGAGGTGGATAAGTTCTCCCATGGAAAAAAATAAAATAAAATTGTTTTCCTCTATGTTTTTTGCTACTTAATTTCAGATGAGCATTGACTATTACTCTCAAGTCTCAATCAGTAAAGCACAGTAGAAGATTAAGTGATGTTTTTTCTCTGTTTTTATTTATTATGTACTCTTGGTCACATATTATCTGGATGATATTTTACTTAATCATGTAAACATAATCTAAATGTTGTGTTGCCCTTTCCAGATCTTATTGGCGGCATAAAGAAAAACAAGTTCACAGTAACTGAAAGTGCTCACATCTCTTCATTCCTGCAGCGGGCTTTTGTTCGTGTTGAAGCTTGGTTCCAATGGTTTAACACTACCCAGTCAGGTGCCAGGATTTCTTACTTCAGTAATGCATAATTTTTAGTTCACAGAATTGTTAAAATACTTGCTTCCATTTGAGCTAATCTTATGAAATTATAATTATCAATACAGGGAAGGAGATGGGCAGCTACTTTTGGCATGGAAGGGACAGCACAACAATTCGTGAAATAAATCCAAAGGTTTGTTTTTACAGCATTACATATATCTTGAAATCTTAGTGTTTCAAGTTAGGCTTTAGTGCTTGGTGAGGACCAACTCAAGCTTAAGTTGATAGTTGAAGCCCAATTTAATGTTTAAACACTAACACGCCCCCTCACAATCAAACCCGTTATCGTTTTGTGCATGGGCCCTTGGTCCAAGCGATTTAGGTGCTTTGGATTCCCTCTAAGGTCTCGGGTCCGAGCCTATCTGGTGACGGTATACAATATAATATATCGCCGATCAAAAAAACAAGAATAAAAAAATAGGGCGGCGTCAATGGGAAGCAAACTTGTGACCTTTAGGTCAACAAGGCTTTGATACCATGTTAGTGGACCAACTCAACTAAAAATTTAAGTTAATAGTTGAAGCCCAATTTAATTTTTAAACACTAACAGTGCTCAATGGAAAAGAGGTTTATACTCTCTCTGGAGTGTTACCAACTAGGGTTGGGTAAGTGAAGCGGTGACGGCGGTGACGGCGGCTAG
>JAYMSZ010002380.1:0-12112 GCA_036897665.1 Pelargonium citronellum
TTGGCTGTATTATTTCCGATTTTTTATGGCGAATCAATTATCTTTTGCTCTTGCTTTTGCATGATGATCAATATTCTAGCTGTGTAGCAATGCATTTACATAAAATAGATACTTTTGTAAAGTGTACATTAATGATCATCACCTTTTTGCCCATCCTCAAAAGATAGAGCATTAGCTTTTTAGATATATTGATTTTAGAGTGCAAAATCATGATGTAAAAAAGCTTAGGTGAGTGAGAATTGTTTAAATCCAGATCATGACATATTATTATGATTATTTGGTATAAGGAGACATTAAGGCAGGGCTAAAAGATATGTTGTTTGGTTAATTTGGTAATGATTATTACTAATTATGTACAGTAGTTGATTTGCTTATATAGAATGATGTTTGGTGAGGAAATGAGCACACTGAAATACTCCATCCGTCCCAAAATGAGTGTCTTATTTTAATTTTTTACAAAAATTAAGGATTACTAGTTAATTTAATGTGTTTCCAATATTACCCTCACTTTTCCACTTACATGTGCACCCATGTACTGCCCATGTACAGTGCATAAGTGATAAGGGTAATTTGAGAAAAACAATGATATAATAGTCTAAAAATAGAAACAAGACACTTATTTTGGGACAAAAAATTTAGACAAATAGGACACTCATTTTGGGACGGAGGGAGTATAAGTTTCCCCTTGCTCTAAAAAAAATATAAATACTCCCTCCGTCTCAAAATGAGTGTTCTGTTTGTTTAAATTTGTTGCCCCAAAATGAGTGTTCGGTTTCTATTTTTAGGTTATTATATTATTTTTTTTTCATATTACCATTATCACTTATGCACTACATGAACTGCACATGGACAGATATGAACTGTACATGGAGTGTAGGTGGGAAAGTGAGAGTAATATTGAAAACACATTAAATTATCTGGTAATCCTTAATTTTTGCAAAAAATAAAAACATAATGCTCATTTTGGGACGAAAGGAGTATAAGTTTCCCTTTATAGAATGCATAGATTTGCAAGCAATTGTAGCTTCTATCTTTTCATTTAATTTTATACTATAAGTTAATTATTCTGTCACAATAAATAACTAGTTATTAATTATATCCATGAGAAAGAGTGAGGAGCCTTAATTGTGACTAAGCTCCGAATAATATTAAATCGATGGTTTACACCAAAATAACTAGTTATTATTTATTTATTGTAAAAGATGCTGAGAAATTTGTTTTATAGTTTAAGTTTAGCACATGTTCTAATTGACAAAAGAATTGACGATTATAATGTATAAATAATCATTGTGAACTAAGGATAAATGTTGGACAATGTTACTATAGACATAGTAACTATACTAACATTATGTGTGCGCCATGTTTGTGTCATCCTGCAAGACTCAACACGAACATGACACGTTTAGTAGTCATGTTGCATAATTCAACACAAACACGACGTTTAACACGGTAACATAAACGGGTCGTATGGAGACGACACGGCACGATTTGCATGACCCAACACTTGTGCACGATAAAATCAAATTATTTGACATAACACTATCCAAAATGTTCGGCACAACACGTTTGACACGTTATTATGATGAACTTACAGTTATACCTTTAATTATGCATGTCGTGTGTGCCAAAACATGACTAATTAATTGTGCGTCCATGTTTCGGATGCCCAACACGAACGCAACTCGATTACTAAACATGTTTGGTTCTCCAACACAAAGTCACAAACACAACGCAAATACAAAATGTGAGCTCAAGCATGCTGATTTTGTGTCGTGTTTAAGTCATGTATCGTGTTATGACACAAATTGGCAGCTCTATAGATCAATTGGCATTTCTATAATCTACTAGGCCCTATACTAATACATTTCCTAACCTCTGGTTCCCATATTTTACTTTCTTGGGCCTGTCAAATTTAAACTTATATTTCTATAATTAGTTTTCAGTTAATTGACTGTAGGCCAAATGAACTGGAAATTGGTCCAATGGCCCAATAGGGGTTAAATTCATTCAAAGCTCAAGCAAGTTTAAAGCCCACATCAATAGAAGAAGTTGAGACTTAACAATTGATAGAACAATAAACCCTTTTTGCTCTTGTCAACAATTGAAGTCACTAACTGGTTGTGAATTTGAATAATTGTTTCTCACAATTGATGAGACTCTTGTTCATTTGTTTAAGACTGGCTAATGCTCTTAATCTTGGAGTATAAGGTTTCAAATATGTATATTTTTTTTAATAAAGAGATAAAACAATATCGTTTCCTATTTCAAATACGAAAAAAAAAACCTATAAACGAATCTTTACTGGGCATTGTCATGGCTGCGATGTGCATCTCATGACTGTGAGATTTCTTTTGGCACATGTGGCTTTCGAGCTCATTTCCGAAACATTTGTGGTTTAAATTTTGTTCCGTTATTTTGTTTAAAATTAACATTCTAATTGATCTCGTTAAGCGCATATCTTGTCTTATATGCAAAACTTTTTGAATGAGACCTTGTATAATCTTATGCATTGGTAGTAGCAACAACCACCACAAACACTAAATGATATATAGTAATATGCATAAGTGTCATCCTGATTATGAGACTTGTAATGTCAAGTTTATCCACAATATGAGAAAGATGGGCTCATGTTCATTTGTCCACAATATCTTAGATTGAGTCAAGTCATGGATCATTATGCTTCTAATGCTGATCTATTTAATTTTTGAACTTTCGAGTATCTCATCCTATCAAACAAACTTGATATCTCATATCAATTCTTTGGGTCCACATCTTCATAACACGACTCAGTCGAGGAGCTTAAGATATTAGTCTCGCTTTTTAATGAATGACAAATCGTAATCTTAATCACTCACATCCTTCTCTGTAATTCGCAGCATAACCAATGTGAATACTCATAAGTAATCTAATTACGTATACTATTTGACTTTGTCAAAGTGTACGAATCACCAAGCAAGAAAACACGATTATATTAAGTTACAAGGATCACAAACACTAGTTATTCTTGAGAATCAGTTATGAATTATAAAAATAACTCATAAAGTAATTCTTATGTGGGCGTCATATCTTGAATGCAGAGGAGTTTCATTCCCATTTCATTTTCCCTCCTACGCCTTATGTGTTTTCTCAAATACACTTGATTTTCACTTAACATCATATTTTTCATTATAGGACTCAAGCACTCGTATCAAAAACTCACCAAGATAAAGCTCGGACGGTAAAGAATCAATATCATTATCCTAACCTGAGGAGAGGAGGATCGGTAAAATGTGCAAGTTTTACTCCCAAAAGACACATCAATTGATAAATTCTTATCTTATTTACTCTGTTATGTTTATGATGAACAATAGTAGCATTTCATGCCCTAAAGTCTACTACAAATGAAATATTCTTAACCATCAATTTAAATGATCTCGTAATAAACTCTTCACATGTCCAAAATTCTTTTCCTAATAGTTTTGTTTAAAATAAACTTTTGGGTTTCCTATCTGTATTTATATCAAAGCTAATTTGTTCTGTGCCAATAATTAAAATTGATGGACTAATTCATCATTGTGCCATTTGATGGGACACAAATAAATTATTCCCATGCTCTGTGTTGTTATATTCTGATTCTCTTAGATGCATCAACAATTTTTTAGTGGGTTTTATAATTGGGAAGTGGTAGGAGCTCAACTTGCTAGCCAACTTCAACATTTAAATATTTTTATTTTTACTTGATTAATATTTAATATTTCATACTTACACCATGATTTGTATACCTGTAAATAATATATATATATATTGGGACGGATCCATTTGGAGGGATGTAACTGCCCCACACAAAAAATTATTCCCATAAATTCTTGTATTTATCCATTAAAATTTTGGTATTTGTCTATATTATTTGATCAAATTTAAATTTTTTCCCTCACAAATTTTTTATTTTTTGTCCTAATAGTTTGATAAAAAAGTATTTTTAAAGTTTTCTCCCACGAGACAAATTTTTTGAATCAGTCCCTATATATATATATATATTATTGTTCTTTTTGCATTCATGGATACAAGACAACATATAATTTACATTACAAGTCTTGAATTAAAATAAGATATTTCCTCCCACACAAGTTGTTGGGTTATTGAAATTTTGATTACAATGTAATCACGTGGAAGGTACTACTTACCATGTAGCATTAATTTAAAATATAGCCACATGTTAAATATTTTAAGTTGACATGAGTTGGTTTTATTGTCTTAATAGCCATTTGATTCCAAACTTTAAAAGTCACTATCCAAGCAATTTTTGCTCGAGTGTGCCTTCAAGATAACCTATAATGCTTTCGTAATATTGGTAAAAGATTTTATTTTTTTGATCAACTTTGATTCTTGAATTTTGTTTAACCAAAATTAGTCAATAAACTTTTATTCGGATTTAATTTGATCTATAAATTTTTTATAAACCAAAATGATAATTGAACTTTCAAATATTAACACTATTTTATCTCTAAACTTTTGATATAACTTATAGGTCAAGAATCATTTTGAATCAATAACTGAAATTTTAAAGACTATCTTGGATAAAAAAAAGTTACTTTTGGTCGAAGAAAGATATTTTTACCTGAAATATTCAACAAAAATTAACCAGGTTTTGATCACCTTGTAGCACGTGCCTGTATCTGTATGGGTTGTCCCAACACCCAACCCAGAAAAATAAGAAACAACCTACAAGACTACATTAAAAACACCAACCTCATGTTTCAGTTTCCCAAATTTGTGGACACACTACATATTACAACAACACACCTATTTAGCTACTCCCAAAACAAAAAAACAATCCAATTCTTGAAGAGCTTGAAATCAAGAAATGAAGAAGAAGACCACAAGCACCAACCTCATCTTCTTGTCTCTCTCACTCCTGTTCCTTCTCTTTCCTTCTCAGTTCTTATCTCAAAGCTCAACAAACCATGAGCAAGAACCAGTCAAAAGATCTCATTTTCCAGATGGTTTCCTCTTTGGGACAAGCACTTCAGCTTACCAGGCATGCACATGTCCCTTTTCTTGATTTCTTGCCCATCTTTTCTTGATTTTTCCCAACATCACCATTGTTGCAGGTTGAAGGAGCTTTTCTTGAAGATGGCAAGAGCTTCAACAACTGGGATGTTTTCTCTCACATTCAAGGTACATATTGGCTTCTTTTGATTTCAATGTTTGGATTTTGGGCCTTTTTCTTGAGAACTCAGACAAAATTGTGTTCTTTAGGATTCATAGAGAACAATGACAATGGAGATGTTGCAGATGACTCTTACCATAGATTCTTGGTATGTGTATTTGATACAAGCAATCATTCTTGAGTTAATTTATGGTCAAGAGATTGAGGGTTGTGATTAGATTTTGATTTGGGCAGGAAGACATTGAGATGATGCATTCTCTTGGTGTAAATTCGTATCGATTTTCGATTTCTTGGGCCAGAGTTTTACCAAGTATGTATTTGAATTTGACTATTTTTAGTTCACCCCATAATCTTGATTTGGTAGTGAAGTGACTAAAATTTCTCAATCCTCTATCAGGAGGAAGATTTGGTAAAGTTAATCCAGATGGGGTCATGTTTTACAACAAGATTATAGACAATCTATTGCTTAGAGGTAATACATATATGTATCACTTGCCTTATTTACAATTCAAGAAACTAGTAAAATCATTTTCTTGGTTTCTCATTAGGTTCTTGAAAAAAATGCAGGAATTGAGCCATTTGTGACAATACACCATCATGATCTCCCACAAGAACTGGAGGACAGATATGGAACTTGGTTGAGCCCTCTAATACAGTGAGCCCCTCTTTTCTCTATCTTTTCGGGTTAAATCTTTTGTCCGAATTTATTCATTTTTAGTTGTAATGTTGCGAAAGAAAAATATCTAAGAAGTCTAGTGTGATTGCAGGGAAGATTTTATCCATTTTGCCAATTTATGTTTCAAGAGCTTTGGAGATAGAGTCAAGTATTGGACAACCCTCAATGAACCGAACCTATTCGCCGAAATGGCCTATATAAGGGGATGGTATCCTCCGGCTCATTGCTCGCCCCCTTTTGGTAACTGTTCGGTTGGGAATTCTGATAAAGAGCCTCTCGTTGCAATGCACAATATGTTACTGTCACATGCCAAGGCTGTTAAGCTATATCGCGACCATTATCAGGTATTTTACTTGGCTTAACTCGTTTGAATTAACCTCGTTAAATGGTGCATAGTTTCATTGTTAACGAGAAAATGTAAGGTTAATGCAGAGAAAACAAGGCGGGTTTATAGGGATAATTGCAAACACATTCATGTACGAGCCTTACTCAGACAATGAATTTGACTGTCAAGCTGCTGTTAGGGCCTTGGCATACACTGTGGCCTGGTGAGTTTTCTACAAACTTGTTGAATAATTGAGATTTTTTTATAGGAAAACCTTATAAGACCTTACTTTTGTGTGGTCCATAATTTGTTTTATCTTTTAGTTTTTTAATGGCCCACCAATTTGGCATTTTGTGAAAGGAAGAATAATAATTCACAAGAGAAATAATTAAGGACATTGATTGTAGTAGTCCAAATAAGTAGGTTCACATCAATTTTGATGATGTTAATGTTAGAGGTAAGCTTAATTGGCATTGTTTATTTGTCGATTTGATTTGTATTTACCTCTGTTTCAACATGAACTAGTTTGTTCTGTGATTGCGACACCTCGATCTGAGTTTTCAATATGTTACAAGTAGAAATTTCGTAAAAGTTTGGTGCAAAAACTATATAGAATGAAAAGTTCGGTGTATAAAGAAAGTTCAAGAAATTAAGACAATAAGCTAAATAATAAAAGATGTTTTGTTGTTGGTTGTTGTTGAATAGGGTGTTAGATCCCATAGTACATGGATATTATCCTCCCGAAATGCGTGAATATCTTGGAAATGACCTGCCTAGATTTTCTCCGGAAGAAACAATGTTTGTGAAGGGCAGCTTAGACTTCATAGGCATCAACCATTACTCGACTCTTTACGCCAAAGATTGCATCCATTCCGCTTGCATTTCAAGCTCAGAACGCCCCATTCGAGGGTTCGTTTACACCACTGGTGAACGAGATGGCGTTCCAATTGGAGAACAAGTACGGTTATTCTAAATTGATGACATAGTAAAAGAAATGGTAACCCACTTTGCTTCTATATTTGAATTGTTCTGTTTTTTTCTCCTCGCAGACGGGAAATCCAAGGTTCTTCATCGTTCCTAGAGGCATGGAGAAAATTATTGATTACGTAAGGGACAGATACAACAACATGCCAGTGTTTGTGACTGAAAATGGTAGGTGTGAATATCAGAAATCCACTTTTCTCTTCAATCTTATAATGACACAAACATTTTGGTGAATCTGTGTCCAGGTTACTCTCCACCGGTGCAGCAATATGAGAACTTAGACGGGTTACTGCAAGATGATAAGCGAATTAAATTTCACGAAGCCTATCTTGCAGCTTTGGCAAGATCAATAAGGTGAGTGATTGGTGCACTATTTGGTATCCTAATTAGATCACACCTCTTAATAGCTAAACATATTGTGTCGGACAACTTAACATGCTATCAGAACTCGATATATGAACTCAACACTCAAATTAATGATTCTATTGTGGCTAACATGTGATGGAGAAGGGAGTGTTGAACACAACCTCACATCGCTAACACGTGAGGACTAATACCATTTAATCTCACATCGCTAACACGTGAAGATCACTAACACCATTTAGTCTCATATCGCTAACACTCAGAGGACTAACACCATCCATACTCACATCGCTAACACGTGAAGACTAACACCATTTAGTCTCACATCGCTTGTACTTGAGGACTAACCATCTAGTCTCGCATCGCTAACACGTGAGGACTGACTAACACCACTTAGTCTCACATCACTAACACGTGAAGACTAAAACTATATCTGTCTCACATCGCTAACACGCGAGGACTAACATTATTCAGTCTCACATCGCTAACACGTGAGGACTAGCACCATTTAGTCTCACATCGCTAACACGTGAGGACTAACTTACCATCACTTTGTACAAAATGATCGTACTGCCACAAAACGAACGAGTTAATTGTAAATTTGTTGAGATTTTTGTGTCGTGTTTGTGAACAGGAAAGGTGCAGATGTACGAGGATACTATATATGGTCATTGATGGACAACTTCGAATGGACAAGTGGTTACAGCCAAAGGTTCGGTCTGTACTATGTGGATCGCAAAACACTCAAGAGGACTCCCAAGCTTTCTGCGAAATGGTACCAAAGCTTCCTCACCAACAAATTCAGCAGAAGCTCAATCATCAACAAAAATGGGTTTGTCTCTAATTTTGATGCCAAAAACAAAGTAAAAGTCCAATGAAGTGACACATTTCTTTTGATTCGAAAGAACCGTTGAGATTAAGAGCTTAATGAAGATAAGTTAAAAAGTTTCAACGAGTAACTAAGATTGAGAGCTTAATTAAACATTCTTCAAACACAAAATGGTCCACACTCCACACACAGAATGTTGAGATGGGATATGAAAATCAAGAAATATAAAAAATGGAGATGCAGGGGATCGAACCCTGTACCTCTCGCATGCAAAGCGAGCGCTCTACCATTTGAGCTACATCCCCGTGTTTGTTACTAGATTTTCTTAAAACTTATAGGATCTAAAACTGAAAAAATTATGAGAATTATTTTCCTTTTCGAAATTAACTAAAAAAATACTTATATTGATTTTTTTATGTTCATAACAAAAAATTTCTCTTCGTTTTTTTAAAAAAGTGTCTAATTTTTTAATGTCCTCGTTATTTAGTGCATTTTCGAGTTCAATTCATTATAATTAAGAAACTTAAATTCTACTAAGGGTTTTAATGTTCAATTTTTTTGTTATATGACCAAAGTTACGGTGAGATTAGACACATGAATTCGAAATGACTATTGTGTCACATTAAGTTTTGCTAGATTTGAATTTGATTTTCATATTTGTGTAGTGCAATAATTTGAAAAGAAAAAAAGTTATGTGACACATTGCACAAAAACTAGAAAGCAAACTAATACAAGAAAGTGATGGAATGCATTTATCATTGTGAATAGACTTGTATAGGCCAAGGATTTTTGTGAAGAAAAACCTTCACCAGCTAGGCCACAACCAAATAGACACAAGACAACACAATCCTCCATAATTGCCACAAGACAAAGACCTACTAAATCATATTCATAAATATTTGGAAAAAAAAAATAAAAATGAATAGTTGAATATCATCATTCATCAACCATTGTTGGCATTAGATCTAACCACTTTTATGATGTCTAACCTAATACAAAACTTCCTTTTAAGGTTCTACAAAGAATAATCATTTCCTTCCCTTAAATCACATGAAATTATTTTAAGTAGTAATAAATAGTTGAAACATAATCATCATTCTCTACGTATTTTACTTCCTTCCCGTTATCTTTGCAGAAAATTAAAGTAAACAATCTAAACGAGTCCTATTTTGTAAGTGTGTGTTTCATTCTATTGTGAATCATTGTGAGCAATAATTGACAAATATCCCACTTGTCATTGGTTTATTAAAACATTGGCAACTTAGTATGCCATATACCATATTCGTTTTTGGTCTATTATACAAATAATGTTTAGTGCGAGCTAACCAACTAACTAAATGTTCAGACAAATTACTTATCCAATCAATCAGACATGTGAATAAACACGAAAAGAAAACACAATCAGCAATCAATCATCGAATTTGAGTTTTGAGACTATGCAAATGAGATCTATTTGTATAACAAAAGTTTGATGAGAAAGCAGATTCAATTGAGAAAAAGGATTCACAACTATTTGATTGCATATGATACTGTTAATAAGATGACATCCTTTGGATTGACTAAGGTGTTATCAAATTGTATGAAAAACCCTAATGTATCAAAGAGTGAATTGATCTGGCAAAGCCAACTAGTGACACCAAAGAAGATCAATCCAATAAGTTAAGTGCAAAATGTGGACGTACCTGCACAATGTTTCAAACCTAAGATTGTTGTTTGTGCTTTTTTGTCTGTTTGTCCAAACATTAAAGTTATCATCCCATTGAATATTATGTGAATGTGTCTCATTGAAGTTAGGTGTGAAAATCCCCTTTAATATAAGATTTTAGAATAATGTTGAGATCACGTTGATTAAATTATCTTTATTAAGTAAGCTACAAAACAGGTCTATTGAACCCGAATTCTCACTCCACCTGACTCTATGAAAGTTGAATCCATGACCTCTCACAAAGAGATTGCGACTCAATAATGATTGATTTTAAGTTTTGTGAGATGTAACACCAAATATATATTGTAACTATTTAAACTTCATACTTTTACTTCTTTTATTTTTGAAGTTTTTTAAATTTAAAATCAAAGGTGCATGAGAGCCCTAAACACAAGAAATCAGGACCATAAGTCCATAACTAACTGAGACATGAATCAAACCCTTTTTTATTAAAAGAAAATAAATTATTTTCTATACCCACTATTCAACATTGACCCCAATTGTCATTTTGTGATCCTTCACACAGAGTCACAAACATCACAAAAATCCAACCCCCAATGTGGTACCAAACACATCATTTAAAAAATGTGTCATAAAACTAATAGGTGCAACATTTCTAGATGCCTCAAGCCTATCTTGGTTGAGGACTGTTTGTTGAGACTGGTAGCTTAGTATTTTATCCACACAGAATCCAGTCTAGTCTGGTTGGTGATGGTTTCAAAAATCTAGCAGGCACCAACCTCACCTTAATTTGCTTTCTCATGAAAAAAATGTAGAGCTCATAGAGGGAGAGATATAAATTAGTATCTCAACATTGAATGTGAAGTGCACTGTGGAGATGTGAATGTAGCAGCAATTTTAGAGCCATGAGCTTTGGAGCTGAGTTGGTGTTGGCTGTGGTGGGTCTCTGGGCATTGTTCTTGAGACCATTGCTCATGAGATATGCAGGAGAGATGATGGAAGTTATGGGTTATGCCCTGGACAGGATCATGAGAGGCAGGCCGTCTTTTGTTCGGTCTACGTATCTTCCTTATTCGGCTTCTTTCCTCCATTGGCATTAGAAGACTAAACATGATCAAGAACCAAGAATCATGAACCAAGATTCAAGAATCAAGAATTGGGATAAGCACTTTTTTGCTGTTTTCCTATGTATATTGCAACCTTAACTTGGTTCAACTTTCTTTTCTCTTAGCTTGTTTTCATTATTTTGATCAATGTGGTCTAATATAATCCTAACATTCTTGAGTACTATGATCTTGTCTTCTTGTCTCCAATAAATATGTCCAGAGACTTTTGTTCTGTTTTTCTTGATGTATATCAGGAAATGTTATTTTTAGTCTACCACATTCAAGAAGATGGTTTAGTTTTCGTACATTGTTGCTTATCTGATAGTTTATCAACTGATTGTTGAGTACTTGTTGTTTTCTTGATTCACACCATGAATTGTTTAGTTTCGCACATGGTTGCTTATCTGATATTTTATCAACTGATTGTTTTGTACTTGTTGTTTACTTCATTTACACCACGAGTTGTTTAGTTTAGTCTAAAACGTAGAATAATGTGATGTTGAGACAAATATATTGTTGTTACATCTACTCTTTTTGTCTGTGTGAAGTGACATAATTTAGTTTAGTCTATAAATTATGGTTTCTAGTAGCTAGAAACAAGGAGTAGTTGGATCCAAAGTGTTTTATTTAACATAATCATTGACCCAAACATTTCTCTGGCAATTTCAATCTTGAAGCTATATAGAATCATCTATGGCTAGTACAGCTACTTCAGTCCCAACTTCTGGCCTTGTTGATGAGCAAGAAAGTCCAAGGCCGGAGCAAATCCTCCCATCCAAATCCTTGGATGATCTTTTGGAATCGATTTTAGGAGATTTCGGGTTTTCCCAACTGATCCAGTCCATTCTTGTTTCACTTCCATCCTTCTTTGATGCACAACAAACAATCATCAGTATCTTCACTGATCTTGACCCAAAATGGCATTGCACCAACACCACAATATGCAACTCAAGATCCAACATTTGCCATCTCCCCAAGAGTGCTTGGGCTTGGGATGCACCAACCCACAAGTCA
>JAYMSZ010002381.1:0-12112 GCA_036897665.1 Pelargonium citronellum
TAGGTATTGTTCTGGACTCGGGAGATGGTGTCAGTCACACTGTCCCTATTTACGAGGGTTATGCCCTCCCACATGCCATCCTCCGTCTTGACCTGGCAGGTCGTGACCTCACTGATGCCCTTATGAAAATCTTGACTGAGCGTGGGTACTCCTTCACAACCACAGCTGAGCGGGAAATTGTAAGGGACATGAAAGAGAAGCTGGCGTACATTGCCCTCGACTACGAGCAAGAGCTAGAAACTTCCAAGACTAGTTCTTCTGTCGAGAAGAGCTACGAGTTGCCTGATGGACAGGTGATCACCATTGGCTCTGAGCGCTTCCGATGCCCTGAGGTCCTCTTCCAGCCATCCATGATAGGAATGGAAGCTGCGGGCATTCATGAAACCACATACAATTCTATCATGAAGTGCGACGTGGATATCAGGAAAGATTTGTATGGAAACATCGTCCTCAGTGGTGGGTCTACCATGTTCCCAGGCATTGCTGATAGGATGAGCAAGGAAATCGCTGCTTTGGCCCCGAGCAGCATGAAAATCAAGGTGGTGGCTCCACCTGAGAGGAAGTACAGTGTGTGGATAGGAGGTTCAATTTTAGCTTCTCTCAGTACTTTCCAACAGGTACACACATATAACTTGTTGCCACTTTATAAGATTTTGACATTACTATTTGTCTACAAAAACTCATCAGATACTGTTCTTATTGCAGATGTGGATTGCAAAGGCTGAGTATGATGAATCCGGCCCTTCCATTGTCCACAGGAAATGCTTTTAATTGTTTCGGGCGCAATATTTGGAAGACTAATGACTTTTTTAGTGCATGGCTGTTACAGCTTGCAATTTTCTTACCCAACCTTTGTTTCTAGTCAAATTTCATGTCCTATATATTGCTGTGACAGTGAATAAGAGAGCACTTGAGGTGATGATTACAGAGTTTGATTTTTTCTTTTTTATCACTGTGGAAGAGATATTTCTATTTCTAATGGAAAGTATATGAACATGTCATGCAATTTTAGATCTACTCTTCTGATGATTTGTTGATGATCTATGGCTTGAGATGCAAATTTTGAGTTGTTTTTTTATGAAGAAATCTTCAATGCTAAATTATATTACAGAAAATGATGTGCAAAATTTTAATCTCTCTATTAAGTATCAAACATATAAGATGACACATCATATTACGTTTGAGAAGCTACCATTAAAGTCAAGCCTCACTGCAGATGAAAGGGTAGCTTAGCTACCTAACATTTGTTCCCTTCCGCCCAAAAATTTTACTTTTTGATTTGAACCCATTGACGAGGCCCACATCAGACTCTCCTTCTTCGCCGGACTGTAATTATGGAGCTGTTGATTAATGCATCTTTTACCGATCACCACGTCCTCGCCGGAAAGTCCCTTTCTGGGTTTTCTTCTCCGACGAGTACCCGACGTGGGTTTGACCGGAAGGTCGCTTCTCAGCTGCCTGAGGTTGTTGAAGAAGGTGGCGATGGAATCGTGCACGTGGCGGTTGGGAAGTCTGTGGAGAACACTGTAGCTTTGCTTCAGTGGACTATGAGGCGGTTTCCGAGCTTGGAAATTTGTTTGCTTCATGTTCATCAGCCCTCTCCTATGATTCCTACTCTATGTAAGCCTTTCTCATATGGACTGGCTCTTATTGACTTGCTGTTCTGTTGGTGGGTTTTGCCAGATTTTTTTTAGACATTTACAATATTTAAGTTGAAATTGCTTGCTTCTGCTTGCCGATTCCTGTTCAATCATGAGTGTGGCTCGTATTTTCCAAATTTGGGTTTAGCTCTGTGTTCATGAAAATGATGGCTCTGAATGATTGTTCAGGCTCAGTTCAATTTTTATGGGTAGCTCCATGAAATGATGAAAAGTCTGAGATTCAAAATTGCCATTTCATTGATCTTTTATTCATTGCAGCTAATCATTTTCCAAATAGAAATGGTTCTGAATTACATATTTCATTTGTAATTATTTTGTGTAGTAGGAAAATTACCTGTGAGTCATGCAAATAGTGAAGTGGTCTCTGCATACAGAAAGGAGGAGTGGAAGAATACAAGGAAGCTTTTGGGTATTTACTTGAGCATTTTCTGTAGAACAAAGGTATATATATAAAAAAAAAACTATCATTTTTTGAATTATGTAACATAATATGCATTTCTATAAACAAACATTTGTTCCATGGAGATACTATCCAAGTTAATGCATACATCTGTTTTGCATATTTGTTTGTTGAGAAATGGCTTGGTTATTGTTGTACCGGAAATGATATACCTCTAATCTTCTCTTGATTTCGTGACTCGTATTCCCAACATGATAGGATATCTGGCAGCTTCTTGGCTGCATTTCCCCTGTTATGGTCCAGCGTATCAAAGTAGGTTCCAAAATTAGTTTCCAAACCCTGCCTTCAGTGCCTTGAGACATGTAAAGTTACAACACGATACAACTAGGAACCATGTGGCCTGTGTCCATCCAATCATAAGATTCCCCCTCCCTCTGTTATCTAGGTTCCTGGATGGCTGTTTACAATTCTCTGCATTTTCTAGATACCTTCTTCTTTTGCTTCCATTCGTAACAGGAGTCGTCATCTTAGGAATGTTGTTGTTTTCAGGTGAAAGTAACCATCAATACTTGCGAAGCTGACCAAGTTAAAAAAGGAGTTGTAGATATGGTGAACAGAAATTGTATTAGGAAGCTTGTTATGGGAGCTGGACCAGAAATGTAAGTGATTTACTGATTATTTCAGACATAGCAAGGGAATTAGGAAAATTACCAAATATTTAATTGTTAGTGGTTACAATTGCGATCCATGTCAAGTCTTGTTAGTCACTTGAAAGCTGAACCTGTTTTTGAGCTTCTCTCTAGTTTCTATGAGATGGAAAAAATAGACATCTCAAGATTTACTTAAGGATTAGGGAACACTGGTTGGCAGTTACTCATCTTCTTTATAAATTTCCCTTCACTTTTAAAATCTATGCCTCGTTCTGCTGCATATATTGCTTTGCTGATAGTGATCCTCTTTAGCCTTAGTTCTCTGTGCTTCTATAAGAAATTCTAACAGTTTAAAGCAGTTGCATGAAGGGAAAAAAGAGTTCAAGCAAAGCAAATTATGCCACCAAAATTGCTCCCCCATTCTGTGAAATATGGTTTATTGACAAAGGAAAACATGTGTGGACAAGAGAAGCCTCTGGAGGCCCAAGTTCCATATCATCATGTAGTTGGGAAGAGACTACAACTGCAGAAAATATAAGGTCTAAATCTTTGCAACATCCTAGGAATAAGTTACTATTCCAGCCAGAGTCCCTTCAATCCAATTCTGGTAATGGTGTAACATTGACAGGAATTGGCAATTGGGTTCAGGGTGAACTGATTGACAAAGAAGTGAGTTCATCGACCATTATATTAAGTTCTACGAATAGATGCATTTCCCAATATCTTCAGAGTCCATATAGTCCAACAAGTACTAGCAGTAGTTCAGGATGCAATTCTGCTGAAAGAAGGTTGTCTTCAGATTCTGATTCGAAGGTAGAAGAAGAAAAGTTGTATAGTAAGGTCGCACAAGCAAGAATAGAAGCCAACTCATCAAGGGATCAAGTGTTTGCAGAGTTACGTAAGTGCAGAAAATCAGAAGCAAAAGCTTTGGAGGCTATCAGCAAGGTAACCATGATCTTGTAGCTATCAATCTTACATGCTGACAGTTTGTTTTTGCAATTTGGAACAAATTCCAAACATGCACTCTTTGTTTTATTCAAGGAGAGACTGAAAGGATTCATTAGAGATATTAAAACTTATTTATGGGTTCCAGCGGTAAAAAATTTGGTTACTTTGTTTCTTCAGGTTACACTATTTGAATCTGCACATGCACATGAGTCTGACCTCAGAGAAGAAGCTGAGAACGCACTGAGAACTGCAACACAAGAACTAGAAAAGTTATTTAAAGGAAGGGAAGATATTATTAGAGAGCAACAGAAAACCATGATAAGTGTTGCTCTTTTAGAGAGTCGTGCAAAGGAAGCAAACCATAGGCATGATGAAGCTGCCAGAGAATTGAAATTAGTGCGGGCATCAATTACAACTTTGTTGCAGGAAAAACATACAATCAGACAGCAGAAAATGGAAGCTGTGCGTTGGCTTGAGCAGTGGAGAAATCGTGGGCAAGCCGGACCTGAAAACTTTTATGGATACTGTGGGTTTGTGGGTGATTCTCCTTTGTTAGCAGAATTTTCACTGGAAGATCTGAAAACTGCAACTTGCTGTTTTTCTGAGAGCTTTGAAATTGGACAAGGAGGATATAGTTGTGTCTACAAGGGGGAAATGTTGGGTCGAACTGTTGCAATAAAGATGTTGCATCCACATAACTTGCAAGGGCAATCTGAGTTTCAAAAAGAGGTAGGCCATCTCACTGGTTCTCTGCATTGTGCAGTACAAACAATAAATAGTATCGTTTTGTTTCAATATGTGCATGTATCTATATTTGTTTATATGAATTAATAGTAGTGTCAGTGCCCAGTGGTAACTCCTGGTCATAACTAGATTGAAGATTTCGACCTTTGTTTTCCTTAGCAAGAAGTTTATAGCATACACAAACTTGACTATTCCATAAGAAGTTTTTAACACATTCTGGAGATTCAAGAGTTATCAGGGGTACTCAAGGTATTTATACCCTTGATGTGCCTAGTGTGTCACATTTTATAGCCTCTAGAAGTCATTTCTGCATAATAGTTGCTTCTGGATTGTTTGTCATCTTTCTTGATCATCCATAAGAGTGCAAGTCAAAATATATTGATTATTTTCCTTAACTTTAATCTAAAGATATTCTGCAAGGATGCATAGAAATTTCTTGCTTAAATCGAATTTGTCATGCAGGTTAAAGTTCTTGGTGGACTACATCATCCACATCTGGTGACTCTGCTTGGTGCATGCCCTGAAGCTTGGTCCCTGGTATATGAGTACTTGCCCAATGGGAGCCTGCAAGAACGCCTTTCCCAAAAAAGCAATACTTCTCCCTTGACATGGAAGATCCGAACACGCATAATATATGAAATTTCAAGTGCCCTTTGCTTCTTACACTCTTCCCGACCAGAAAAGATTGTCCATGGTGATCTGAAACCAGAAAACATTCTTTTGGATTCTGAACTCGGCAGCAAGATCTGTGATTTTGGCATATGCAGGCTTGTAAGCAAGCAGACCCTACGTTGCCCAAGTTTCCGCCAGATTATTGAGCAAAAGGGTGCTTTTACATATACAGATCCTGAATTCAATAGAACTGGAGTACTGACACCCAAGTCCGATGTCTACTCATTTGGGTTGATTATTTTACAACTACTCACCGGCAGGACTGCAGCTGGATTGCCAAGTGCGGTGTCCATGGCTGTGTCATGTGGGAAATTAACATCTGTTTTAGATTCCTCCGCTGGGGAATGGCCTACATTTGTGGCAAGCCACTTAGCAGACCTTGGTCTGCAATGTTGTCAGTTGAAAGGAAAGGATAGACCCGACCTGAAGCCATCTTTGGTGAGGGAGTTGAAGCAGCTGTGTTCGCCTTATGAACAGCCAGTGCCATCTTTCTTTTTGTGCCCCATTCTTCAGGTGATCAGTGCTTTACATTTATATTGTTAAGCCGAGCATATGATTTGCAGCCTTTGTTTTCAAGTTATTGTGACACCTAGATAAAAGATAGGAAATTCTTGTTTGAATTAGGTTACTGTGCTTGTGAGCATTCTTTATTAGGCTTAAATATGCCCATAAATAACCAATTCCAAGAGGGTTGTGATTTTGATGGAGTGAACAAGGTTGTAGTCTTTTCTAGAGTTGACAATTCTTGTGTGTATGTCGTGTTCGTGTCGTGCTACAGGCTGTTTGTATCGGATTATCCCTGTCTTCCTTACATATATTGTGGGTTGCTTTCAGGAAATAATGCATGACCCTCAAGTGGCAGCAGATGGTTTCACTTACGAAGGAGAGGCCATTCATGGATGGTTGGAGAACGGTCGCAAAACCTCTCCAATGACAAATTTGGAACTGAGTCACTTGCATCTCATTCCTAACCATGCGTTGTGGCATGCAATTCAAGAGTGGCTTTGCAAATCTTGATCTTCCACACCCATGAGTCCATGTACGTATATAGTTAGAATAATTAGTAGATTTGTTGAACGAAATGTGACAGAATAGGAAAACCATATACTATATGTAAAGCCTTGAAAACAATTTTCGTGCAATAATAGATTGGATTCATTACTCTATCAGAACTTTCACTTGTGTCCCAAATTCATCTCTTTTAAAGCAACGATTATTGTTGATCTAGCGAAATCATCGTACCAACAATGTGAAAGAACAGAACAAGCAGTTCGGTTTGCTGATATTCTATTCTGATATAAACATACATTGTCTAGGCAAAACACTATCTCTAGCAAACGCATTTTCTGGTTTACTTCAACTACTACATTACTTAGTTTTATGCAGAGAACCAATCTTAAATCTAAAACATAACACTCTAGACATTGTAGTAAGCGAAAGCTGCTCAATATCCTACGAGGATCCCATCTCTCGCAGCGAGCAGAGAATCACTAGTCCGATTCCCAGTTTCGTAGAAAGGATGTTCCTCTTCTGCACTCTTTCTTGCTTCGTCTTCTTCGCCGCTCAAAAGCGACTTGGACTCCTCTGTGCCCTCCCATTGCTCCTCCTCCTCATTTTCCGGGGCCAGGTTTTCTTTGAAACTTGCTTGGCACTCAAATTTCACCACTTCCCGGGATTCAGTGACACTGCACAAAGATCTCGGTCTGTCCACTTTCTTGCTGATACTGAGAACTCCATCGCTTTTCTTTGATTTTCCCACTTCCCGGCTCAAATCTCCTTCGTCAAACTGATTTTCCATGTTCTCCAAACCCGAATGCTCGTTGTAATGAGAATTGCTCCTCCCATACGTCTCCAAAGACGATTCCTTTAGAACCATTGCTTTCGAAGATCTCTCGCAGAAGCTCCCGAATCCTTGAATCCCTCTGCTCACCTTCCGAGCATGATCCCTCTCTTGTTTCAGGAGAGGACCCATTTCGAGCAGCTTCATTATTCTCTCGGATTTCTTCCGAACTGCGAAACCCCAATTGAATCTGCAACATTGACAAGCTTCTTCTTCAGTTCAAATCACTCCAAAGCTAAAATTCATCAGAAAAATGAAAGATTCTGAAACAGGAAAAAAATAAGTAAAAACAGACCCTTTCTCATCAATATACTGAAAACACTCCATATCCTTGAAGACCTGAACATCATCCTGAAACTCCTTAGCTACACTCTCTGGTCCATGAGTCAACAATCGTTCCAGTACTATCAGTGAATTGTAAGAGACCCTCCATGTCCTTTTATCGAAGCTCGAAAACCTGGAAACAAATCATAAACCCATACAGATCATGAAAACTGAAAACATGACAAAACATAGCATGTAAAAAATGAAAATCAATCAAGAACCTTTTATGCAGAATCTCAACAATTCTCCAGTAATCATCAACTTCAAAAGCAGCCCGCGAAATCGAGCCCAAGATTCTTGAATCCGGCGCCCAAGGATTTCCATCTGTAGCCTCTTCAGTCATTCTTGATCAAGAAAATCAAGAAATAAAAAAACAAACTCATAATCAACAAGAAAAATTGTTTTTATTTATTTATTTTTTTTTTACAGAAACTCACAGTTGTGCTGGTGTGACATCAGTGAGAGCCAAACGAGCAATCTTGATCTTCTCCTTGAAGAAAAAAGAAGCTTGTTTCTTGAATTCATGGAAAATTGGTGTGCCCATCTTGTTGCTGCTACTAATGTTCTTGCTCAAGATTGACATGTCTGATGCCATATTGGAATCAAGAACTATCAGATCAAAACAGCAAGAAAAATAGAAATGGCGTAAGCAAGGAGCACTAGGACAAGAAGCTAAAAGCACAACACAACTAATCCAACAATTCAAGGAGTAGATTTCTCCATCAAGATCTTGATGTGGAAGTGAGACTTTGGAAATATTCAAATCTGAATAATTATTTATTTAATGAAATGGAGAAAATTTCAAAGCTATAGCGATTAGAACAATGTAGGAGTGAAAATACTAAAAAAAATAATATAAAAAATACTATCTATTATAAAATAATTACAAAAATATGTATATAATATGGTGGTGAAGTCAACATCTCCACACATCACACAGTGCTAGTGTTTGTCTGATTTGGATTTAAATTTTGAATTTGAAAATTTCTTGGGCAGAAATTGATTTAAAAATTAGTAACATAGTGGATTAGGAACTGAGGATTAGCCATGACATATCAAAGTTTAGCATGCACGCTATGTGTCAAAAAAATTAATTTTTGAATTATTAAAAAGTAAAAACTATGATATAATTATGAAAGTGGATTTGTTGAGCAAATTTTTTTAAAAAATTAAATCAATTTTTTTATGCATCAAAAATATCAGTAAAAAGTTGAAAATGTCAACAGTTGTTTAAACGTGACATATTATTCATTAAATTAGCCTAACTTCACTGAAAACAAAACTAAGCCTAACAATAATAAATATAAAACATAAATAAATATATTGATATACTTACATGTCCTTCATGTGGCAAATGTGTTCTTCATTTGGTCTATATCTTATGCAATAATCAATAAACCCAATAAATCAAAATCTCTTTAATTTCCAATAATAATGTGTGAAAATGAGAGATGATCTTCACTGTACAAATTAATTCAGAATATTTCAAAAAATTGTCACGTTTTCTTACAATTTGATTTTAATGATTTTCTGAATTGTTTGGTTTTGATTAAACTAATGTTGGAAGGAGCAAAAAAACAAAGAAAATGCAGTCAGCCGGCCAATTTGTCTGAAATTTATTTTTTCCAAGAACCCATAGGCTTTTTTATTTATTTTTTCTGCTATAAAAACAGCCCAAGTTTAGCCTACAATACATGGGCTTTTTCAAGTTTCAACACAAACCCATTTCACTTACATGTCCATTAAAATGTGGGCTAAATTTATTTAGCTCAAAAATGGACTCAGGCTTGAGCTAGGACTAAGCCCAATATGAGCCTCAACACACCACTACATCAGCTAAGACAGTCATTTTCAGATTGGGTAGGCTGAAGAATTTCAGAGATTTTTCAATTGGACTGACCAGAGTTTTGTGGTTGCCTTGGCAGACAAGGAACCTCTAGACAAAATTGAGCAATCTTGGTTCAGAAATTAATGACAAAAATGACAGCTTGTGTTTGTTTGTTCCTGATAGTGATAGCAGCTAATAAGCCAACTTCAAACCACTCTCATAACTGCAGTTTTGCATTTACTATTTTCAACCTCTTCAAGTTGGTAGTTAGATGTTACAACTATGAATGGAGAATTATCAATGTCAAGCCTAATCTTTGTCAAATTGTTTTTTGCTTCTACTAATCTTTGACATTATGCGTTCACACACATAGCGGGCGTGGTGTATACACTTTGATACGTTAGATTTATTTCAGTTTGTGGCACATATTAGAGAACGTGCGTTAAGAGAAGACATGTGGCTGTGTTTGGACCAATTAGGCTAGATTAAGTTGTTTGAACCAAGAGTCGAGACTTATGGATCATGAGTCAAGTCAGATGGTCCGTGTATGACTTTGGGCCAAACTGGATCACATTGGATTGAATTCAGCCTTAACATTGTACAGTGCAAATTGTGTGGAGTTTTTAGTGTTCAATTTATAGCGTATCATCATAATCACATCAGACTTTAAGAAAATTCAATAACTCAACTTTAAACTTTAAGTGAAAACAGCGCCTAAACTTTTGTATAAAAGTCAATCAATCGAACTCGAGGTTGGAATGTCTATTTGTTAAAAAAATTGATGATTTACGTGACAAACGTTACTTCTTTACTTCTTTTTACAACTAACATCGAAAGGCAAAAAAAGATTGTCCAACTATTAAGCAGATGTCTCTATATCTTCCTGTATGCTATGTTTTCTTCTACTACTTACACCTGATCTCCATATTCTTCCCTCTAAGGAAATGACAATCACAGAGACATCATCATGGTATCGTCGCCGGTCGCCTTGAGGAATATCCAGCAACTCGTGAAAGTCCATGCCGGCTTTATTCGCAGCTCGATAAATCACTTGCTCAACAAGATGTTGCGCCGGGTCTCCCTCGGGTTGCAATTCAAGAAAAAGCTCAACTTCAGAAACAGCTTGCTCATTTGTGAAGAACTGGTTTAGTCCATCAGAGAATAGTATCAAGAACTTGTCTTTGGGGCCTAAACTGTGATGGTGCAGAGATGGATTGCATGTGATGTATGGGGCAGTCCCTAGATAGTCAATTCTGAACATCTCAAGAAGTGCATTGTTCCATTTTGGCTGCATAAGTAAGAAACAGCAAATCAGTTATGAAATCAAATCAAATACAAGAAATGTGAACATATATAGATTCCAATACGTTGACGAGAAGCAAATGACTTTGTCGAGTCTTTGTTCTTTACGTATAAAGAGTCTATCACAGAACTTTGTGTTTGGTTGCATACACAAAATATGCTGATCCAAAGTCAAAAGCAACAGAAGCACAATCATCTAGTGCTCATTTCATAGTTTATGTCAAGTGTATCGAAGATGCACGAGCCTCATTAGGGCAATACTAACCTATTAAAACTCGTAGACTCGTTTCCTGAAATGAACTTTCGAGGTACTTCACAAATGGAAAATGTATTGTTACTTCTGTATCCAACTAATCTATCGAATAATATGCTATACTGGTATCATAAGAATCAATGCATTAACAAAAGAGACATGCGCATCCAACACTCTTTTGAAAAGTTGTTCACAGAAAAGAAAGCTCAAACTTTATAATTTAAACATACATCTTTGAGGAAACCAGCACCAAAAGCTCGAGTGACCTTCAAGGAACCTTTAACTCGTTCGTTCATCAGTGCATCAGCATCGTCTGGATGTTCAGCTTTTATTCTCCGAGCTTCCTGGAATCGAAACAAAAAATTTAAACATGCCAAACAGAAATAAAACAATAGAATCTATATATAAAGTAAGAATACAATGTTTTTACCTCATCAACACTAGTGCTGTGATCCTCAGTGAGCTGAACAGCATTCAAACTCGGGGCTCGAAAAGATCTTTCGCCATCCGATGATTCCTCACTGATCCTCTCCAAATTGTTCCGAATCTTCCCCAACCAATAATCAGGATCGGCCTTTCGAGCCAAAACTGCTCGGCTATCACCCACATTCATCACATAAACATCCTCTCCTTTCATCAGCATGACAAGAACACAAGAACCCATTAATGATAGTTCAGGATTTTCAACAAGCATCTTATCTGCAATGTCCAAATATGACTCCTCTGTCTTCCTCAATGCCTCAGAAAGTGCATTCAACACAACCTTATGGTTTATCAATCCAGAGCCCACAGACCCTGATCGTTTCAACTGTTCCTTAAAACCCAAATGGGTTCTTCCAAAATCTGTAGAATCTTCGGTTTCAGGATTGGGATTTTCAGTAGCAACTGTGGTGGGTTCAAACTTGTCGTCCCATAGGAGACCCTTGAGCTCTTTGTGGACATACGAGAACAGATTCGAGAGAAGAAAATCGGGAGCGTCGGGTCCGTTGAATCCGTCGTAAATTCCGACGAAAACCCAGTCGTGCTCGTCCGAAACGACGACGTGTACCCTGTCCTCACCGGCTTTACCTTGAGCCCATTGCAGATTCCGAGTGTACAACAACGAGTCGTCGTCGTCTTCGAAGAAACCTTCGCTGTTACTAACAGTCGAATCTCCATTTTTGTTAACAATCCAATCAGTCTCTTTCATTGCCTTAATCGGCGCAACAATCGACTTGTGTCCGCGATACGTTTTCTTCGAGAAGGCTCTCTTCAGAACCGAAACCATTGATCCTCTGCTCGATCGGAATTTCAAGCGCCTAATCCGAAACTGATCGGAATCGGGTTTCTCAATCGGCCCCGACATAAACCCTCTCTCCATCGGTCCAGAAAAGAAACCTCTCTCCATCGGGCCCGAACCGGGGACCCGATCGAGAGTCGCCAAAAACGGGCCGGAACCCATCAAGTCCCGGGGAATCGGGTGAAGAGGAATCGACGAGAAAGACGTGGAG
>JAYMSZ010002382.1:0-12111 GCA_036897665.1 Pelargonium citronellum
TACCGGAGCTGTTTGCAAACCAGCCTTGGCTAATTCTCTATCTCTATCTCGCTGTCTGCGACTTGTCTTCTTATATACGATAACATAAAAGATCAATAGTCAAGATTGGTTTAAGATGAAAGTCAAAATTCTTTTCTTTTTTTCTTTAATCTTGTAAAGAGAAAAGCAAAACAAAAAAAATTGATTGGTAGGTTATTTATTTTCGAATTAAATAATTTGTAACAGAACTTTTTTATTTGACAATTATAATTACGGAATGATTTTCGTAGGAAAAAGGAAGTTAGTAATTTTGTTCCCCACAGCTGACTTGGGCCGGGTTATTGTCGTAATTTCCATATTTATTTATATTTAATGGAGTTTCGTAGGGGACTCCTTAATTAATTAAAAAGAAAATGGAAAATTCTAGAGATTCGACTGAAGCATCTATGTATGGGTTCACATGGCAGAAATTGTTTGACTGTGGGCGTGACACGTGGATGCTTATATTGATCTGTGAGGATGAGTATCAAATTATAATATGAAGTTGATAGATCTGTATTTGTGAATTTTTAAATCATATATATATATAAATGAAGGAAGGGTCTGGGAGGGATTATTAAAAATTACATATTTTTAATTTTAATATCAACTATTTACTTATTATTTTATAATCTTAAAGTTTCATTTGCATTTAAAGAGAAAAGCAAATGAGTTGACTTTTGTATTTTAATCGATGTTTATTGATTACTTATGACTATGATGAAATCTAATATATATATATAATAAGAAATACACAACTTCTATGTTCGACATGTGGCGCTCTAAACATATGACATGTGTCAATTCATTTTTTTAATTTTTTAATTCTTTATATCACATTAGATATTTACTATTTGATTTATATTTAAATAGAATTATATGTATAATTATCAAGCCATACTCTCAAGATATGTATTACTGTAGATAATATCTTATGAAACCAATCTGAGTATTTTTTTCACTAAATATAAATTATTTCATTATTCAAGATACCAATTTAAGATAATGATTCCTAAAAAAAATTAGAGTAATGATTTTGTTTTCAATTATTGTTGTCACCCTCTCTCTCCATCTACTAAATTTCAAAACTCACAGATTTGGTATCAATTTTGAGCCATCATCTAAACTCATATCTTATCTCTCCAACAAAAAGTTGGGTCAATATAAGATTTGAGGAATTCAGGTCAAAATCGATCTCAAAAACTGTATTTTTTTTTTGTTCCTCCATAGCTCCCAATAATTAGATTCATATATGGTTTCAGGTTGTTTCCATACTTTTTAATATAACCTGAGCTTCTCTTCCTTAGAAAGCTTCTGTTTCGGCTGCAAATTATCTCAATTTAATTGTTTTTGGAGCATACGCAGTTTGTGAAATTGAGTGATTGATTTGGTTTTGAGTTTGTTTATGTTGCCCATATGGTATAGTTCTGAACTTTATGTATAAGATGCTATATATGAGGTGAGTTTTTGATTATTGACTTAAAAGGGTGTTCTCAGATTCTTCACTTTTGAGAACCCAACACCCTTAAATTTGAATTTGCTAGATTGTTGAGAGTTGTTGAGGAATTGGATTTTTGATAGGTTTAATTGAATATGAAATCAGGCAATTCAAGAGTGTCATTGGAGGAAGGGAAGAACCATTGTTTAATCATTTTTAAAGCATTTTGGTTAGTCATCAATCATCTGAACAAATTTATATCACAATTATGTTGCATCATTTACAGAATCTGGAGGTAAGTTTGTATTCCAAGTTTTTTTTTCTTTCTCCCATACATACATATATATATATAAATTTTGTGGGGATGTGTATATACTTTTAAAGATTTATAGTGATTTGTATAGTTTTTTTATAGACAATACCAACAAAATATGAATAGAGACTCGAATTCGAGATCTCGAGTGAATCAAGTGCTTTAAATTGGTTGCCCCAATATTGTTGTTAGTTTGTATAAATTTATATAGTAATGTACTAATTGTATAATCATTCCTTATGAACAAATTAAACATGAGTAAAAAAAATACCAAACCCAATTTTTTATCACAATTTACATGATTAGTTGCATAATTGAATTTTCATGTAAAAACTCACTATTGTGGGATTTGCATCATCCGTTTTTTCTTTTTATCCATATTCTTTTGTACACACGTCATGTATCACTCTCGGTCTCTCTTTTTTCCGGTTGGGGGAGGATATGAATAACTGCACAGCCATTCTCGGTCAATTTTGGCCTATGACGACGTTGACTTCGACAAATTGACAATCATAGATGCAATAAAAAAATTGTGTAAATTTTAGCATTGTGAATTGTGACCAACACTTTAGAAAAAACACAACTTCTTTATGCAATATGTGACACTCTAATTTTTTGACACGTGTCTATTTCATGTAAATTATTCTTAATTTATTAATTAAAATTAAAATTTATTTTGTAATTACTTAAAATTTATCTTTAAACCTCAAAACAATTATATCATTTACTTAAAAAAAAAAACAGTTATGATTTATATTTTGTAATTATATCATATCTCATTTCCTGTAAAATAATATCTTATGAAACTCATCATTTTAAGGAATATTTATTTAAATATTTGAAAAAAAATCAGATAAATCTTTAATATTAATTAAAAGACATTTTTATATAATTAATAAATATTTAAGAGGGATAAAAAATTAATAATTTTTTGCTTAAAAAAAGTAATTAATAATTTTTGTATTTTTGTTTTTTTGGAATTTTTTTAATAAAAAAACTCATAAATAATCATGTGAATTACATTTTTTTGTCATCAAGAGATGAAATTCAAGGTTCTTCTTTTATTTTTCCCGTGAATTACATTTTTGTTATGTGTTTTACGTTGTTGCAACAATGCGTATATTAAATTTCTTCAATTTTTTAATTTATTCAATTTGGAATGGGAACTGTTATATGTGTGTGTGAAAAAGTGTATGCATCATGTTTTTTTTTTCCGGTCTAGCTAATCCAATAAATGAAATGATGACCTATCATTAAAATTTCACTCTTATCTAATGAGTTTGTGGAAGTCGAATGACCCTCTTTTGACTTATTTCTTCTTCTTTCTCTCTATACGTTGCTATGAGTTGTGCTACAATATATATGAAATTGTATTAATATTAATTATATGCGTATTTAAATTTATATATTTTGTGTGCGTATAGTTATATGTACATGTTAATATGTGTTTTTTAGTACTGTTAATATGTGTTTTTAATTAGCAATACGTTTTTAATTGAGTTTGCAGTAGAATATACATTTTATTATATTTGCATTTACTTATTTTGAGTACTCTTTTGTTTCAAAAGAATTTTTTTTCGAAACAGAAAGTTTTTTCTATTTCAAATTGAATTATTAATTTTCTTTTTTTAGAGGTATTGAATTATTATTTTTCATGAGTTCAACATAAATATATATATATATATTAAAATAGAGTGAAAAATATAAATAGCACAAGTGTAAAATATATATAACTTTTTTTTAAGAATAAAAGAATAAATTATTAAATTTGAATATTTGGATAAAGACAAAAAATAATATTAAATCAAACAACACTTCCTTAAAAATAATCAAACAACAGTAACACATTCATTATAACAATAAAATAAGATGAAAACCCGGGCAAAGCCGGGTAAAAAAGCTAGTAGAGGAGAATTAGCAGAAGGCCCAGGCTTCAAGGCCTATGCTCCTTCACTTGTGCTGTTGATTAGGTATTTGAATGGTTCTCTCATCCTTGTCCAAATACTATAATTCCAAGCTTCGGCTTTGTTGGTAAATAATGAGAAGCTCAGTGGTGACAAAAACAGAGAGAGTATTGGCAGAGGCCAAGAAGAGCAAGGGACTGACAATTGAAGGGTACCCAGTGGAGGGATTGTCCATTGGAGGCCAAGAAACCTGCGTTATTTTCCCAACTCTCAATTCTGCTTTCGATATTGGTCGATGCCCTCCTCGTGCCATTTCTCAAGACTTCCTCTTTATCTCTCATGGTCACATGGATCACATTGTCAGTTCCTTTCTTTTTCTTTTTTCCATTATTGAACTCTATGATTGATTTCTAATTAACTATTTATGTCTATGATTGTGCTAACATTGGAATTTGATTTAGAGATGGAAGGTATGTAAATTGGTGGATTTTGGTATATTAGTTTTAAAATGCTTTTCATAAATGTTAAAAATTGTAGATCATTAGGTGTTCAAGTGTTGCTTCAATCTGAAATCTGTGTGCTAAAATAAATGTATTGGGAGGTTCCCGGGATTTCAAATTACTGTTTTGATAGTTCAGCCATCTATGTTACAATTAGCTTCTTCATGTTTGTTAATTGCGCCTCTCTTTGTTCATATGTGGATTTTGGACTATTCATTAGGTTTATAATATTTTTCATAAATGTTAGAGCATCCATATTTTCATCAAATATTGCACATCTATTGTTCGAGAAGTTGGCCAGTTGGCCCACATCCCATTAGGTATTCAGGTGTGGTTGCAGTCTGAAATCTGTGTGCTAATATGAATATATTGGCAGATTCCAAACATTTCAAATTACTGTCTTGATAGTTCAGTCGTCTAAGGAGAAAAGCACCTGAATGTTCTACGACTATGTGTTGTGAGTTAGTACTAATAAAGCTGTCTTGAAATTTCCCAGGGAGGATTGCCCATGTATGTTGCTACCCGCGGGTTATATAGTATGAAGCCCCCGACAATTATAGTACCCACTTCTATTCAAGAAGACGTGCAAAAACTCTTTGAGGTGCATAGAAGTATGGACCATTCAGAGCTGAAGCATAATTTAATTGGCCTCAATGTTGGTAATTTCCCAATACAAGACCATGTCTTTCATTTAACCATTTGAGTGAACAATATAGTGAGCTCTCGTGTCTGCAGGAGAAGAGTTTTACCTTAGGAAGGACCTCAAGGTAAGAGCTTTTAGGACATACCATGTCATTCCAAGCCAAGTAAGCCTCCTACATATTTATATTTGTATTTATGTGGTGAACTGCACTCATTCAGATTCTATTTCTATTTAAGTACTTACTGCCTTTCAATAATATATGACACAGGGTTATGTACTTTACTCTGTCAGACAAAAGCTTAAGCCGGAGTATGTTGGGCTTTCTGGGAGTGAGATCAAGAAGTTGAAGTTGTCAGGTTTGGAGGTGCGTCATGATTGGCTTAGGGCATTGTCCCTCTTCATATTCTATTTCCAACTTCGCAACCCCTTGATTGCTATATGTCTTACCGCTCATTTCGCTGTCATTCATGTAAGAAATTTTGAACATGAGGCTAACTCATAATAGAACACTTTTGTTTTTCTCTATTGTTGACATGATACTGGCTGGAAGACATCTTTGAGCTTGATACGACATAATAGGGATTTTATTGAGTATGTTTCTGTGTTAATATTTTATGAATGTGCCCATTGAAGTTTATGCAACTGAATTAAGAATACAAGACCTGGTAAATAGATGATTGACTCTACTACTAAAAATATCTTTTGGGCTCCCTCTATCTTTCCAGCGGCTATTATTTTATGTTGCTATTTTGTCATGTTATTGAATATTGATCGTCTTCTCATGTCATGAACTTGCCCTTTTATTCTCACGTTTTCAGTTTGTTGCACTTTTTGTCAACAATCTCACCTATCATTCTCCTCTTATTTTAAACCTTCTTGATAATATGGATGTTGTTCATATTTGCAGATTACATACACTGTGTCATCCCCTGAAGTTGCGTTTACAGGTGACACTACGTCTGACTTTATACTTGATGAAACAAACATTGATGTTATGGAAGCAAAAATTCTTGTAATGGAGGTGTGTCGCATAGTTTTCAATAAACATATGTTCTATCACTAGGGTCACTTATTTCTCTTGTTTTTCTATTTATGTATGGAACTGAATAATAATTCTAGGAATACTTTGCATATAGTGGGTTCAATTATGTTATCCGTCTTTTTTTAGCAATTAAACGTAAAAATAGACTCAGGATTTCGCCAATAATCTTTATCTCTGAAACTGAAATTCATCATGGCAAAGCTGATAAAAGAATAGTTAGTTTGTGTGGAAGTAGGACATTGTTCGTAATCAAGGTCTACTTATTTGCATTTCTTTGTATCCTCTTGCACCAATTCTGAGCTCTCATCTCGTTATGTACCTAATTTTGGCGTTTTCTGATGAACATCAGTTTTTTTGCAGACTGAATTTCAGTAATTTAAGAAATGAACTGAAGTGTTTGACTGTTATGCTATGAAAAAATGTTATGAAAACAAAGAATGCTGTCAGGGATATTCTCAATATATATGCATGTTGAACAAATAAATGTAAATTAGTTACATGATACATTTGAACAAGAGTAACTTCCAAATCAAATAAGAAAGGACAAAAGGAGGAATAAACTTCTCGTCATTATGTTTATACCAGTTAAGTACGTTGACTGTATGTTGGGATTTAAACCTTTTTTTATGGTATTATTGTTACAAAATAATACCATTGGTAATTGCTTTTCAGCTCTTGCCCGAGAAGACTTTTTAGAGAAAGAGAGAGAAGGGTGTATTTTGATACCATACACGTGACCGAGCCTGTTCCTTTCTGTCTGCAATAAATTTCACTCTCTCACGAACTATTGAGTACAAAGTCTCTAGTTCTTTTTAGTTAAATTAAAAATAATAACCAACTCAAAGCTTCCACCTGGTGAAGCTATGGTCTTTTACAGTCTCAGATGGGTCCTGGATGTTGCTACGAGGGACATCCAAGTAGAATGGAAAGTAATCATTTTTAGTCAATTGTATTGTTGACCTTGTAATTCTCCCTGTGTTATTCTATATGAATATGCATTATACAAGAATGAAGAGTGGGAAAAAAGGTAATGAAGGCTGATGACCTTAGTAGGAGGTGCGATGCTGTTTTCTGTTGGCTAGACACTGTTCCGTGTAAACTAGTAATAAGAAGTAAAAGTAGTTAAAGTTAAATAAAAACGGGGAGAACATTTCTGTGTGCATTCAGAAAATGTTAGCTAGACCTTTTATTTTTATTTGTCTTTGTTTCTTTTCTCTCAACTGCAGCGTGGAAAGTTACTTATCTGTGGTTTCTGGAATTCCAAATTGCGGCACAGTTGTAGCATTCATGACATCTTATTTCACATCTTTTAATGCAGAGCACATTTGTTGATAATGCGGTGAAAGTGGGACATGCAAGAGAATATGGGCACACTCATCTGTCTGAGGTGCAGTATTATCTTTAAACGATCTTATTATGCATGCTTAGGGGCTGACTACTTGTTAATTAATAATCTTCTTGTTCGAAATACATGTATGTGTCTTCCAGATAGCGAGTCACGCAGATAAGTTCAAAAACAAAGCAATCCTTTTGATACACTTTTCAGCTCGCTACAGACCTCAGGTAAGGTCACGTGAGTGCTTCAGATTGAGTATTGATCAATTTGCGCTAATTATTTGTAAAAATTAATCCAACAGGTGGTATACACTATACACTAAACCTTATGTTTGGCTGTTGATTTTAATGCCTATGGCAGTCTAGGTTCATTGCTCGTATCTGCATTTGTTTTCATATTTAATGAGTTAGATTGTGGTGAACCAATCAGGAAATCGAAGAAGCGGTATCTGCATTACCTCCAGCTTTGGCGGGGCGTGTTTCTGCATTGCTTGAAGGTTTCACATGAGATGTGGTTGGCCACTCGGGCTGTTTGCTCAACACAGCAGTTTGAACAAGGTATGTACACAGAGTTGGGACAGGGTGTGGGGCACTCACAAAAATCATATACTGCGTTGTCATGTACATTAAATTTATCATTTGTTGTTGTTAGGTATTTGAATGATTCAAGTATGGTATCCTTTTTGTCAGATTATTTCAATGTGTGAGTGCCATAACCATATTAACCAAAACTGTTCTGTCAAATGGTTTCGACTTTTGAGAGCAATTAGCGTGCAAATTGTAGCATTCAACAGTTGCGTCATCTTCTTACCTGTTCTATCCAGCCCATTTCCTTTTTCCTGATTTGTCCTGTCTTTTCTCTTTTTCACGGCCTGTGCTCGTGCCTGTGCTGATCACTCTAAGCCTCTACTATTTTGCATGATTACTTGACCTTCCTTGACCCGGTTGTTGAAAGAGGGGGCACATTCCCAATAGTTTTTATTCTCATATTAAAAATTTTATGATTTGAATCAACTTCATAATTTTAGATTTATTTGAAATTATGTTTTAGATGTGTGGGATGGATGCACTCATCACTCAACATAACGTTAGCATCAACGTCAGTTCAACTATTAAAAATATGGTATTTATCAAGCTAGGATGGGCCTTTGCCTAATGTGGCCCACCCCTAGCTCCGTCATTGCTTTCATACATAACACAATTGTACTTATCATGTACAACAAGTATTTAAACTTCTAGGATACTCCTATGCAGATGAGTTAGTCTTATTAGAGATTGTAGAACACACCTTAAAAATCTATATGCTATACATAATGATAAAGCGAGTGAACACATCACAAGTAATATAGGACTAAGGGCTTGTTTGGGTAGTCTACTTCAATCGTCTGTACAGGTAAAATACATGTAGATATCGTTTGGGTTGGGGAATCCAAATTACAATGGATTCTATATATTACTAGAATTCAGATTTTTGGAATACAGATTTCGAGAAAGTCAAGATTTATGCGTTTGTACACTTAGAGTGAATTTAAAAAATTATGTTTGGATTTCATATTCGAAAAGTTAAGAGTTTGTGAAAATATAATAAAATGTCATTTATATCCTTTCCAAATATACACATTTTTCATGTAATTATATTTCTATCTAATCATGATGTATGTATGATTTTTATCTTAATCTTAATTATATTATTATTAGTAATATGAAAATAATACAACATTCATAACATCCGTATCAGCTTAAAAATTTGGAAAATAGCATGTTGCATTTCATAAATTAAAAAAAAAAAAGACTCGATTAAGATCACATTCTTATATTCATTGCACACATAAATACAACAATAGACATTATTGTAGTTTAACTGAAAGCAAACGTATACTAACTCATATTTGTAAATTAAAGACCTGATTTGAAATTGTAAAAAAAAATAAAAAATGAAGAATTAATTTTTTTTATCATGATAAACAACTATTTTGAAATATATACATATATATGTTCTTTTAATTTGGGTTAAATTTTATTTGTATATATGAGATGAATAATGAATATTATAAGAATATTTGTCAAAAAAGAAGAAGATATATTAGTCATTAAATCATAAACATGAAATTGTAAATAAATGAATTAATTATGGCAAAATAGAAATATAAAAATAAAAGTGGGAATAAAAATGTCATTCAAGAATCAGGATACTAGGAAAGTTGGCATGAACTATAAATACCACCTATCATATGATATTCTTCTTTCAGTATATAGGAGGATTTTGGATTACGGGAATCTTCATTTTACGTTCTATGTCCTTTGACTTTTTTTACCCAAACATAGTAAAGTGAATTTTACATTTGACTTTGTCACTTTACAATGCAAAATTGGGGTACCAAACGATATCGTAGAGGTAGCGGAAAGGAGGTAAAATGTTTGTAGAAAAATAAATGTTTTGTTTGGTGAACTAATGTATGGAAAGAGTTTGAAAAAGAATTTTGAATTATGAGATTGTTTGGTAAAATTGTTTGTAAGTAAGTGTATTTATTTGAATTTACTAAAACATCATTTCATTAATAAAAAAAAATTAAAGTATTATGTATAAAAGGTTACAAATAACCCTAACGTGTGATTCCCAATTGTTTCCTCTTTTCTGTGGTCGATCATAACTCTTATATGCCTAATTTCTATGGTATTGGTCGTCTCAGTCAAAAATGGAAAATCTAACTGTGTGGTCGATCCATATGAACTCTAGGTCTACCGCTTACAATTTCATATCTAAAACTAACTAGTAGGTCGACCCATATACTTATGGGTTTACCGACTATTGGTCGACCTCCCAATAACACGGTCTACCACAAAATTACAAAATGTGCATAACTTATATATGAAGTCAGCCTACAACAGATCTCGGTTGACCTTACAATGTTTTAGATATGATCAACAACTGAGCGTTCACAATTGCAATGACGATGGTGGTTGAAAATTAGTTTGAAGTAGTCGGGTTGAAGTTAAATGGGTAATAAATCATCACAATTGCAGGAGTAATATGAGATTGAATTTCCTCACAAGAGTTACAATGATATGTGTAGGAGTCTTCCACCACCAAACTCTACATACATCATGTACAGTAAACTTGCAGTCAAACATCTTTTTCCTTATTTGTCTACAGGTCTTGTTGTTGCAGGAGGCAAGTAGACTATCCAAACAAGTCCTGAGGCTTCTCAAGAATATTGATCCAACTATGAAGAAGTGTAACCACTAGTAGTTTGCATGACAAGAGTTCTAAAATCATTGATTTTTGTGTGTGAGTTGCTAGTAAAGAAATAATTAGAAACAATAACAAGAGATACAATTGTATAGAATGATGTAACTGGCCACCTTCAAATTGCTTAGAACTAACATTACCACTGCAAGAATTTACAGTTTTACTAATGAATTTGCTACGAATTTTATCAATTTGCTACAAACCATGATCCATCAATAATTAAGACAGTTCCTTGCAAAATATAATACTTAAATAAAATTAATTTTGAATTTTAAAAATAAATAATACTGTAATATTTTTGAAGTTGGTTATGGGGAGAATGATCAATAGCTGGAGGCGGGGGAAGAAAGCAGCAATGGGACCGTTTCTAATCATATAACATAACGAGTAGTTGAATTGATGCATGACTTACGAATGTTTTTGAAAAATACTTGAGAAAACTACACATACACTCTATGTATTAGTCACTTAAAACGAATGATTTCCTGCAACATTTTTCTTTCAAAACACATACTTATATATAACTATATATCTCAAACTCATTTCAGCAGTTGAATCCATGTGACTTGAAATTATATTGAAATCTAAGAGCACCAATAAACAAAAAGCCCACATACTTTGAACCGTATCACCTTCCTCTATGAATGGGCTCCAGATGATGAGTTTATTATTCCCATATGCTTACCTGATTGGTTCATTGGAAGTTTCGAATCTGCTTGCGCTGCCTGTGTCGGTTTCAAACAAGACTTTTGTGAGGATGGATGTTGGGCGTCCGGAACCATCTGTGCTAAAAAATGTTAGGGAATTAATGGAGTATCTAGAATGTTGACACTATTTGAGTCCTCAGTGCCGGTTTCCTTCGGGCAATCCATCCCGCTCATTCGTCTTGATATTGTTGTTCCTGTGCAGTCGCGAGATGAGATGGACACGGGGAAGGGAGGTTGGGTAGAGCTTGAATTTGATTTGGATGTGAGTAATGTGGATATGATAACATAATCTCGCAAGGTAAAGCAAAGTTAGTTCTCCAACCGAATCACGCACGAATGGCCTCTTTTTGTCCCCTCATCATCAATATGAGTCGCAAACGCAAGAGCAGCAGCAATTTCTTGGATAAAGATGGCTTCAAAATCTCTATTATGGGGACTCCCTTCAAAAGGAATTGGGCAATGTGATCATTATGTATGGTAATGGTATGGTTTCATTTCATGTTTGTTTACTTGCCATGCAAGTTTTGATTTGGAGTTCATTTGATTTTCTAATGTTTCTCTAACATCATATTGTGGTTCTCTAAACCTTGTTACAGCAATTATAAATTAGATTACTCTCTTTATTTTCTCTGCCTGGTTTAATTATTTATGTGTTTTTGAATTCATGAATTAGTTTGGAGTGAAAAATCAAAGATGCAAAGAAAAGGGAAATTTTGATTTTTCTGATGTTCTTTCTTGCTCCCCAAGTGTGTGCTTGTCTTTATGTTGTGCTCACAATAATAGAGAAAATGGTTTAATACCCTAGAGACCCCCCACCTATTGGAAACTCACCAACCAAGTCCCCAACTAAAAAAAAGTCACAGCAGTCCCCGTCCTAAAGAAAAATAGGTCACACGGGTCCCACCGTTAGTTTGACCTAACGGAACCATTAGTTAGGTGACGTGGCGCATACGTGACATTT
>JAYMSZ010002383.1:0-12111 GCA_036897665.1 Pelargonium citronellum
TGTTAAAAAGTGCAGGGGCCAAACCAACTAAAAAAACTACACGAGGGCCAACTCAATAGTTTCAACAAGTACAGATACTATGGTTACAATTTACTCATAATGTTTTAATTTGTACTACTATAAATATATATATATAAAAACTTCAAAATAAACACATGGAAAAATATATAGTTGAAACAGCAAAAAGGATTTGTTTGTAACTTAAGAATATAGTCAACTGCATGAATCTGATAAAAAATTATGTTTGAGAACTTTTGCTGTACTAATTTTTTCGGTTTATAACAGGGGTCCACATATTTGCGATGACATCTTTAAATTGTTTTACCACATCCAGATTAATCACCATTTGAAATTTGTTCACAGTAAAAGTCTTCTTCTCTTCCTTTTAGAATAACTTTTTTCCTATTTCTTTGTATTTATTCTTATCTTAATTTGTTAACTATGAGTTATAATTTTTTTTACTACTTTTTATGTAATGTAGGCTTACATATATTATTCCTACAATCTTGGCTCACAATAAATAATCAAGAACCCAAGGAATAATGTACCAAAAAAAAGGGTAGTTACATTTGTACCATCCTTAAAAAATATTTTGATTGATTTATGCAAAACTAAATATCTTTTTTCAACTTTCTTTTGTGACAAGAAAGCCCATGTACTAAAGCCCAATCAATTACCCAACTACCCACATAACAAGCCCAACCCACATCAAATTGTAAAGCCCAACAAAAACCCAAATCAACCACAAATAAACAAACTCATAAACTACAAAACCATGGATTTTCTTTCTTTAGGGGACAAACCTAAGCATCTCTTGGTACACAATATCTTATAGAAAATAGTAGATATTCCAAAGATCTCTCTTGAGTCTTGTTCATGAATGTTCTAGTTCTTTTAGTAATTCCCATGATGTCATGTTGCTTTTCTATTAGATTTTCTCACCTTACTTTCTATAAGGAGGGCATAGATCCAACCACAAACTGCCCTACCCATTCCACTCATCAATTGCACTATTGTTGGTCTTTGTGTAGGCACTATTTTTATGGAGCCAAAAGAAAATGGTTAAGCTAAACTGTACTTTGTGAAAAGAGAAATAAGGTTGAGTTAAGTTTAGAGTAGGATAGGCCAAATAAGGGCTTAATTAATTTTTTAGAAATATGTATTGAACTGGGCCGAGTTAAAACTGGACTAGATTTGAAAACTAGGGTGGAATTTTGCCTACTACGGCCCATTTTCGGCTCTGCCATTGTCAAAATTGTGCTAGATTTGAAAATTGGGGTGAACTTTTGTCTACTACGACGCACCCTCAACTCCGCCACTACCACCTAGCCTATACATCGGTGGTGGGTAGGCTTTTGCTTACTACAACATACCTTGGACTCTCCCACTAATATATGTGTAAAATATAAGAGACCGGTAATTTAATTTTTAGTGAAAAGAAATTTGAAATGCTAAAAATTGAAAAAATATTAAAAAATCATGGCAATTTAAGATTTTTGAATTACCATGACTTTTGAATATTTCAATTCATTAGAGAGAAGAATAAATTTTTATTGCCACGTATGTCTTTTTAAAAGAATTAAGCCGAGCGCATAAATTAGAAATTAAAAACTCTATGCATGTTGTTATTTTTTAGAAGTTCAGTTGAAAATACTTAAATGAATAACCCCTAATAAGTGTCATATAAATTTGTACATGAATTTATCTTGGAGACATCTAAAATTTCTTTTATGAATTAAAAATAATATTAAAATGTTAACATATCTTTCAAAAAAAAAATCTCAATATATGAAAAGTGAACACAAACCAACTAAATATTGAAATACTTTCTTTTAAGTAAAGTGATCCATAATTCCACAACTACCCAAATCTTTTTTACCTTAAACGACCAAGCAAATAAATGCCCAAAAATATAGTTACCACCTAACCCAATTCGGTAAACAAAGTAGGGGCAAATCTGTAACTTCACACACCCTTATCCCAATCTAAATATCTAACAGGCACTTCTCGTTATCATCGATATGACGTGTTCGCAGACTGAAGTTGCAGAGCACTATACACGTGTTGTAATTATCAACTAGATAAGGCTAAAATCGCAATTTCATTATAACCCCCACCTTCCAAGTGTCCCAAATACTGTGTCGTTTTTAGGCTCATATAGAAAAAAACAAGGAAAATAAATTTCTTGGAAGTATTATTCTGATTTCTGACAACATTTTTAATTGACTTTAAAGTCAAATATGGTGTGCTAAAAGAGAAAAGAAAATTCATTCTTGAGTAAGTTAAAATAAAAATGCTTAGTTTATAATATTTTGAAAAGAAGTAAAATGAATTCATCTTAACACATAATTTTTTGGTCTGTTTTTTATTTTATTTTATTTAACTAAAAAAGTTATTGTAGTCTATAGATGACCCAATGGTAAAGACACGCATTTTCATACGAGAGACTGTGTGTTCAACCCCAATCCTGTTGGACGGGGTGGAGTTTTGGATTAAAAAGGAAGAGCTACTCCTTATTGTGTAGCTCAACGGATCAAAAAATAATTTTTTTAGCATTGTATTTGTATTATATTCACTAATAAAGAGAATTATATATTAAAATTAATTCTAAACATTTAAGTAAAACATATCTATTATTTAAACTATTGTAAATTTTATCGTCTATAGATATATAATTTTCAGCGATTGTCACCATGATTGTGCATATTATATTATCAATTTACAAAGTGATGCATTTTTTTGGGGTGATAAGTCGTAAGTCGATTTACATAAAATCAAGTGGAGTGAGATTTCTAAGTTAAACGAAATGTAACTCATGCTATTTAGGTCAACAAATAAAAAATTATTTGACCAAAAAATTGTCAATTTTGTCCTATTGATCCTTTAATATAACATTTTAAGCCTTTTTTTTAGAATAAGTTATGTGATCTAATAATACTTTTTGTTGTTTTGTCAATTATTATAATTCAAACAAATGAAAAATAATTTCTTTCGTATAGAATGTTCTCATTTTTCAAGAGGATATTTTTTTTTATTGTAACTAACTCAAAAAATACTACGTAACTACTTATATGTATAACATTGGTATTTCATACATAATTAACTTCTTAAAATAAAAATAAAACAGTTATTTTGAGATAAAATGCAAGAAAACATAACATTCACGAACACATAAAATAATATTTTACTCTAATTTTTTCAAAAATAATTTTAAATATAAACAAGTTCATTTTACTTTGTATGTTATTAATTTAAGATATTATTACACCACAACGTTTCACATTTTACATATATTTTGATTATTCAGCTAATATAACCGCATTTAAGTATTTTTTACTCAAAATAATTTTATATACATGGATTGAGTTTAAAATATTCTATGCCAAGCCTTATTTAAATATATAATTTATATTGTTTTAATTTGTCTTTCATATAACATTGAATGATAATTCATTGTATCGAACCTATTCATTTCGTATCTCTTAAAAAAAAACTAGATAATCCGAATTAAATTGAATAATTTGGTAACCAATATCTTTATCATAAGTTACTTAATTAATTTTCAATATGATAAATAATACAGAAATGTACCATATTAGTTTCTAATTATTTATTTTGTTTCGAATTGGTATTTAATTTGATTTTTATTTATATCGATTTTCAAATTATTTACATTAATCTAATTTGAACCGTGTAATCAAATTAGACTAATGTGACTATTTTCTTTAGATTTATTTTGTTGACATGATGCTTAAATTAGCTAAATTACTAATAAAACCAATTTGTAACAAATTTATACAATTAAGGATTAGAATGAGACAAAATTGATGTGGCGACCACGTTCCTCAGTTATATAATTTTATTTTAAAATAAAATAATTAGTAAATTTAGTTAACTAATTATAACATCAACTCAATTTCAACAACACCGTTACGAATTTGACAAATTCAAAACAAAATAACATACTTGATAATTCAAATAGAATAAATTTTTTAAATTTGGTATCAATTCAAACCAAAATGAATATTGGATACCAAAATAGTACATGTTCTAATAAAAATAGTATTATAGTGCAAGAAACCTCTTTTTTTATTATTTTTATAGATAAAAAAATATATTCTTTTATATAAATTAAAAAGAAAAATCTCATAAGAGAGAGTGAGAGAGAGAGAGAGAAGAGAGCAGCGACCTGTTGTGTTTGTTTTGTAGAGTCTCTCTGAGAGAGAAAAACAGAGATCTGATCCTCTGGGTGTTGTCTTCCTTTTTAGTGCTTAGAAACTCTGAGAATTGGAGACCCTTTACGTCAAAAACAGGTCTTCGCTTCATCGTCTCTCTGCTTCCATTTCTCTCTGTTCCTGGTAATAATCCTATCTCCATCTCCCATTTTTTGCTCTTGCTGTTCTGTTCTTGTTCTCTTGATCTGGGTCGATCCGTTTTGGTCGAAATCATTCTGGATAATGGAAAAGTTTTGTTTTTTTTTTGGTTGTTTGTGTTGGTTGGTTCGATCTTTTGGATGAGCTTGTTTATAGTTTTGTTTTTGTTTATTTATTTATGTTTTATGACCCTTTTTGGATTCTGATTTTGTTGAATGATTGAGATGAAAATGAGTCAGATTTTACTTTTTTCTTTCTTACAAGAAATTGATTTGTTTATTGGGTATTCTGTTGTGTTTTTGATTAATTAGATGCGTGAAGAAAGTGTGTTGTGGAGATTCTTTTTAATTGTATCTCATTGTTTTGTATTTTGGTTCTGTTTTGTTTGCTTTTTGAGTGATGTGAGGTGTTTTGCTTCTGATTTTATTGATTTTTCTAGATTTGTTTATGATGATTTTGAGGGTCTGTGTCTGATTTTGAGTATTTTAATTTTTTATTATTTTGGTTTTGTTGGTTTAATCTGGTTTAATATACTTATGTTTGCTTGAATTGATAACTTTGGTGCTTGTAATTTTTTTGATCAATTTGAATGGGACTTGTTTTGGAACAAAAGGGCTTTGATTGGTTATGTGCTTGCTTAATTTTTGATTCAGTCATTTTCAGCGCTATATTAGGAATTCAGGATTTGCATGTAGTTTATAAATTTTGTTTATTTTTTGTGTTTGTAGGAATCATGGGTGTTGAGGTTGTGGTCTCTGAGGTGGTCCCGGTACCGGTACAGAATGGATTCGGTGGAACTGATCATGAGAAAGAAAATGATACATTGATTGAACCCATAAAATTTGGTTCAAACGGAGATGATGTTGTAAAAGCAAAAGTGGAAGATACTCCCGTCTCCACTGTTCCTACGGATGTAGCTGATGAGTGGCCGACGCCTAAGAAGACCCACTATTTTTATTTTATCAGGTATCGGCCATACGATGATCCAAAAATAAAAGCCAAAATTGACCAAGCTGATAAGGAGATGGGTAGGAGGAATCAACGCCGATTTCAGATCACCAATGAATTAAGGGCAAAGAGGGTAGGTTACAAACTGCCTGTTTTTTACCGTCTTGTTTTGTAATTTCTATTAAGCCGCACTAGAGTATTTTACTATATGTAATTCTTTAGTCTGTCTTACTCTTAACACTTTGTTTTTACAAATGATTATAAGCTAGTTCAATTTAGCGTTGGTAATTCGAGTTTCAGGTTGGGTTTGGGTTGAAAATATCCAACTTGAACTCAACCCGCGAGAGGTGTGGATTCGTGTGGGTTTCCTGACCCGAAAAATAGTAGGAACTATTTTCTGTGACCCGGACTCACAAAAGTTGCAGGTTCAATTTTGGGTTCCATCGGTTCAGGTCCAAATAACCAGCTCTAATTCAAACACTCATACATCTTATTCTATGAATGTTTTTAATAGGATGTGATATGTTCATATTGGATTTGTTATTGTAATAAGATTCTTTAGTATATAAACTTTTAGGACTATGAGGAATTCAACCATACCATACGAGTCTTTTCCAATCCTGACCTCCAAGCATTTCATTTTTCTACTTCCTTATGTGTAATGTTTCGTCTCCTTCAGGCGGATCGAGCTGAAGTGATCAGGAAATTGAAAGAGCTGACTGGTGAGAGTAAGCAGTACAAAGAAGCTGCCGATGATAAGAGAAAGGAAATGGGCCCTCTTCAGCAGGCTTTGGGCCAGATGCGCAACAATAACAATGGTGGTCGGGGCGCTGTTATTTGCTCATCTGAAGAAGAGCTCAATGATGCTGTATGTTTTATTAATTTCTTTGTATGATGTCGAGTTTGTCAATTTACTAGTGCTACATCGCCTTCTTCCTTTTTATTTTATACCCTTTTGTTGTGTGTTGATAAATACAGATCTATAGCTTGAAGTACCGTATTCAACATGAGAGTATTCCTTTATCCGAGGAGAAGCAAATCCTCAGAGAAATCAAGCAACTGGAGGGGACGAGGGAAAAGGTTATTGCTAATGCTGCGAGAAGGACACAGATTCAGGAATCGCTGGGTCCGAAAGAAGACCTTCAAGACAAGGTTAAGGTAAGATGAATTGAAATTAACTCTTTAAATCTCAGAGGTGTTATTGTCCATTTTTGTCCATTCTTCACTACTATTATGTATTATAATTATTTGCAAATTTATGCCATTGTAGCTTATCACCGTTGATCTAAATGGAGTGAAGAAGGAGCAGCAAGCTATCAGTGCCAAAATTAAGACTCTGGATGAAGCAAAAAAAGCAATAGACGAAGAAATTAAGACTTTACAGGAAGAATTGGCGATTGCAACTGAGAAGAGGGACGAGGCATTTCAGACCATCCAAGTACTTAGAAAACAGCGTGATGAGGGGGTATGCTTGTTTGCTTTATTTTTTTGGTTTGGACTAATTTATTTATTTTATATTTTTATTTTTTGGAATGGGAATCAAGAATGGTAGTGATAATGGAATTCCTGTTCCAACACCTATCTCCTGAATTAAAATCTCATTCTGATTCCCATTCCTGAACCAAAATTATAATCCAAATGGTATCCTGAATCCTAATCTCTACTATTTCACTGTTTTCCTGTAAACACTTGTCCTTTAGTTGCACTGTTAGTTGGTAGAAGTTTCTTAGTTCTTTGGTTTGGTTTAGTTGAATGGTTAATTGGAATGGAAATGTTTATCCAAAATGCGAACCAATTTTTAGTATTTACTTTTTGAGCCTAAATTAATGATTAACTATTTGAAATATTATTTTAATTTTCAAAAAGAATTTTATGCAACTAAATAAAAACGATAGTTGTTTATCTTTTAACGAGTTTTCCATTTTATATATAAGCATCGTGCATATTTGTTGACATTAAGAACATGTACTTCACTTGCATTTGATTTGTGATATTGTTATCATTTGTTTTAGCTCTACTTCAATCATCCTTGGTGTTATATTAGCTCTTTCCATGTGAGGAAAACAGTAGTGTTATTCGGGTTTATAAATTTGGTCACCAAATGTCACTCTGATTCTAGATATTGGTGAATAGAACTTTTCTCTTTCTCTACGTCCCTGATTTATCAATGTTCTCCACTTTCGTTCTTCACTTAATACTGTTAATGACCTCTATAATTGATATATATCTTGAGATCTTTTTTTCTGTCTCTTGAAATATAGGAGAAAATATAATATTGATCTTAATATTAGTACATAGGAGAGCCTATTTACATAGGTTGATAGTTTGACTACCAGTGATGTCTAAAAATATTACTAATGAGGAGATCGTGGATATCTATGTAAGTGATAATCCAAATAAATTATAATTGATTTTTGGAATTATTCTTTTTACACTTCCAATCTGTATGCTTTTTCTCCTCAAAAGGTGATTTCACTAATTTTGATTTAATTGTTTTTACTTGAATTTAGTAGGCTCGCCTGTTCGTTTTTACTTCTCATAGATTATTGTATAGCAGCTCGTGCTTCAAAATAGGTTTATTGATGTGCATTTCTATTCTGTTTGCAACATATAGAAAGATAAAGAAGTTATTGTAATATAACCAATGCTTTCTTGACTAAAGATTGTGTGTGTAATTCTTATTCATTTTATCCTGTTTCCAGAATGCTAACTACTACCAAAACCGTGCTCTGCTAAACAATGTTAAAGATTTGTGCAACAAGAAAGAGAAAGATATCCAGACTCTTGAGGAACTAGCACACACTGAGGTCCGTTACATTAGCCATTTTTATCATACATCTCACGTATCTTTTTTTAGTCTCAGTGCTTCAATCATTTACCTCGATTCATTTGTTACTAGGCTGAGAAATTTATGTCCAGTTGGTGCAAGAGCAAGGCTTTTAGGGATGATTATGAGAAAAGGTTGTTGGCTTCTCTGGACAATCGGCAGCTGAGCAGGGACGGGCGTATGAGAAACCCGGATGAGAAGCCATTGGTGGTAGTAGAAGCACCAAAACCTAGTGAAATAGAGACACTCGCAAAAGCTAGTTTGAAACGACCAAAGGAAGATTCCAAACCCGCTGCTCAACAAGATGGTCTCCCGATCCAGAAAGAAGCTAATAGTAAGTCAGCTGATGCAAAAAGCTCTTCAAACCATAGTGACGTAGACGACGAGATCTATGTGCTAGAGAGTTCTGTCAAAAATGAAGTTGATGTTCCGAAGTCGAAGGAAATGATAAGGGAAGAGGAGATTGCAAAAGCTAAGCAGGCCATGGAAAGGAAGAAGAAGTTGGCTGAAAAGGCTGCCGCCAAAGCGGCCATTAGAGCTCAAAAGGAGGCTGAAAAGAAGAATAAGGAAAGTATTTACCCCTTTTTAGATTTATTCTAATTTCTATATATGACTGGGTAAATTGCGGATAAATACTCTATACTAGCTCTCTTTTGCATATAACTTCCTATACTTTTTTATCGTGACGACCAACTCCCTGTACTTTCAATTTTCATTTTGTTGGTGCTCTGCCGAAATGAAAAATTGAAATTACATGGAGTTAGTTGTCGCAAAAAGAAGAAGAAAAAAGTATAGGGTTCTATCTGCAAATGAGGCAAAGTATATGGTATTTATCTGCTATTTGCTCTTTATTATCTTATTAGTAAAAATTGTCAAATTGTTTTTATAACTTATTTCAGGTTCTTGAAAAGAAACTAAAGAAAAAGACATCTTCATCCACACCAGCGCCGGATTCAAATTCTGAAGATTCGGCCGAAGTAGTTGCAGAGCCTTCAGAACCAGAAAAGCTCGAGGAAAGTGACGAAGCTCCAGCTCCAGCAAAACCGATGGTCCGCAAGGACAACAAAGTCAGGTTCAGGCCTCGGGGGAAAGGGCCAGAGTCCCTCCCAAAGGTCATATTGAAGCGGAAAAAGTCCTCCAATTATTGGATGTGGGCTGTCCCCGCGATTTTGGCGGTTGTTTTGGCGTTTATAGCTCTTGGATATTACTATCTTCTCTGAAGTGAAAATGGATGTTAAGTAGATGAGCAGCAGTCCACCTGTTTTGGGCTGCTCGAGAGCCTGAGAGAGTTGGTTAGATCTGTAGAAGGAAAATTAAGTTGTTCTTTACATCCTGTCGGGATGGACCCTAAACTCATAATGTTGGAAGCTCAGGCTGAGCCTGAAACTCGTAACGTTTAACCTTGTTTTGAAACTTATGAAGGTAGAAACTTTATACATTTGTTTTTCTGATATCTTAAATTTTGCAGTTTATGAATTTCATGTCTAGAATTATGAATAGTTTCATATTGTTATTGTTGTAGATGTTTTTATTTGTTCACCTTTTCAACTTGTTTTCTTATTTGTCACAAGAACTGAAACACAACTTTCTTTTTTCTTTCCTTGATATAACCAGAAAAAAACCAGAATATCCTTGTGATGTTTTGGCTATTGGAGAAGCTGTTGCTTGATCTTGTTAGTAATCGTTAGTTGTAGTATTGCATCATATAACATAATAGATTCTCGTTGTTCATGTTTGGGTTGGGTTATGACTTTTTGGTCGTAAAAATCGTTTTCACATTCTGTTCTCGATTCTTATTCTCAGTCTAACTATTTTTGTCCATTAGCTACCAAATATGGAAATGCTTGTAACATGACGAGAATGTTATTGTCTTCTGTGCTACATGCATAACTTTTCTTCACAACATTAACAAAATGAGTCTTGCTACTACTGCTGATGCTGATACTGTGCTAAGGCGTTTCATCGATCTTGTATTGACGACGATCATACCCCATAGATTTCAATAATTCCTCTCGATTGCTTCCATCGACATGGATTGACCGGAGTGATGGAAGAGGGCGGGACAGACAAATCCTTTCTAGCTTTGGACAGAGTAACACTTCGATCACTTGAAGAGCATCACAAGCCAATGTCCCTTCGCATACGTTCTTCACTTTTGGTAGGAGATTCAGAGACAAAATCTTTAACCTCGGAAGAGTATATTCAACATTGGAGTAAGAATCATCGCTGCTTCGGCAGCTGATGATCTCTTCCAATCCCCGACATTTATGAACATGAATCACTTCCAGGTTCCGGAGGTAGGGAAGAAACCTGGGCTGGAAGAGCTTCTTGATATTGTTACAATATATGATAGTGAAACTTTTAAGGCAAGAAAAGACACTACTACCTATAGAAACCTCAGGTAGTGATTGTGTCTCTCCCCTGAGCAATACGCGCAAGTTCTGCAGATCTCGGAGGCTTAGCATCTCAAGAGTTTGCAAAAGACGAGGTGAAGAATGGGATGGATTGGAAACCGAACCCACGCACTCTATCCCTTCGCATCTCTGAATAGAGCATCTGTTCAAGTTTCGGGTTGCATCGTCCAACCACATTACATCACTTAAGCTTCGGAAATCTTTGCAGTTGTCAATCTCTAGAAATGGAACGTCTTTTACGAGTGCTTCAAGAGTCTTGACATTGGTATCTTCTTCTGTTCTTTTTCTGATCCACCAATTATCTATTCTCAGCTTATAAAGATTGTCTTCTCGGTTGCGTGTTTCTTCTACGTACTTATCTCCATCGTCTAACACGAACAAATAGCTGAAATGCTTGGGTTGCTCGTATCGCCTCCTGGACACGACATAGTCCTTAAAACCATTCACATTGTCATCAAATACTAAACGGCCTTGAAAAGTACTCAGTTTCTCCAATCTTCCAAGCTCTTCGCCTTTTACTTTCACTCCTCGAAGACCAAACTTGAGATACTCCAATTTCGACAGTTCGGGTAGTATTCCACTAGGAAATGTATCCAAGTTTTTTGTATCGCTGAGATCCAAATACGCGAGATTCACCAACATCTCCAGTCCGCGAGGAACTTCCCTTATGCCACTGTTTTTAAGATCCAAACGGTTCAAAAGCTTCATTTCTGCTAATGATGGCATACATTGCAATGACGAGCATCCGCTGAGCACCAAAGCAGTGAGACTCGTCAAGTTTGATACTGAATTTGGCAATTCTTGAATCTGTACACATTCGGATAAGTTTAGAACCTGGAGAGCAAACATGTGCTCGAAGAATGAGCACTCTATTCTCTTTAAGGAAGCATTGTCCGACAAGAACAAGGTTAACAGCCTAGGACACCTTGGTGATGTACCCGTTGCTATCTCCTTTATATCGTTCTTCGTCAAAGAAACTCTCTCTACATCTTCCGACCATTTGTGCTCTTCTGGTATCTCTTCCATTTGCATCCCGGCCTTCACCATGAATTGAGGACCCGTTATCTTGATCGCCATGTCTCTTACTAAATCGTGCATCTTTACGCCTTCTGGATCTCCCTCAAAACGATACTCAACGACTTCCAATAAGCAAGAGTTGACGAGTTTATTCAATATGGCATGACCTCTATCAAATTGTGCCTGCCTATTCCTCATTTTCCCAATCAGTCTCTCATCGATAAGATATTGTATTAGTTCTTCTCTTTCGATTTCATTGTCTTCAGGATATAACGCGCAATACAGAAAACATTTTTGCACCATTGGATCATTCAAGCGGTTGTAGCTGAATTTCAACACTTTGAATACCTTTTCCTCCATCTCTGTCTCCATCAACACATCTTCCGATTCTTTCAATGCTTGTAACACATCCCTCCATTCACGAACGTCGTTCACTTCTCTCATGCAACTTGCCAATGTAATTATCCCGAGTGGCAAGCCTGCACATTCTTGTGCAACACTCTTTGCAACCTCCAATAATTCACAAGAAAGA
>JAYMSZ010002384.1:0-12108 GCA_036897665.1 Pelargonium citronellum
ATTTGGCCCCTATTTAGTCACGCTGGACATCTGACGTGACATGTCTACGTGACAAAATTGTTGACGTGACATGATCAATCGGCTACAGCAGATTAAAGGGATAAAAAATAAAAAATTTTAGTACAAAATTCGGAACCGCCAATGTTAGAACGTAGGAGCCAACTCTGTAAAAAAAAACAATCAATAAAGCCCAAGTTTTCTAGTACTGTTACCAAACCAGGAGCTGGACCAACCGTTTAGCAATCGCAAGCCTCAAAATTCTTATAAAGACTCCAAATTTCCAGAATCGGAGAACTAGTTCATCAAATTTAAAAATCCCATCTTCAATCTTCAATCTTCGGTAGCTAAAGCAGTAGCAGAGCTGACCTACCCTCAAAATGGGTTTGCCTCAAATCGTCGATTTAGCTCGCCATTTCGCAGTGATGGTCAGAGTTCAAGGCCTTGTAAGCAATTCTCTCTGCCAAATACTTGTCTGATTTATTCTCCTGCTGCTCACTGATAAAAAAAATTACATTTTTATAGGACCCAAAGGGCGTGAAGATGAGAAACCATGCTTTTCACCACTACGAGTGAGTGATTTTATTGAAGCTAAATCTCAGGTGCATGATTTTATTGAAGCTAATTTTTGTGGGTATGTGTAGTTCTGGTAAAACAACACTTCAAGCATCTGGGATGTTATTGCCTGAAGCATCAAAGGGTGTTTTGGACTGTAACAATGGGAATTTGAGGTTGGTTGTCACTATGGCATCTGTTATTGAACCCTTTTTATCTCTGCAACACAGAGAGGCTTTGTCTCAGGTGGGAACTTCTGTAATTCAATAAGCTGTTTTGGGTTGTTTGATATTTGAACTTTGAATATAGGGGAAATTACGAGTAGCTACATGTACTTGACACTTTTTACACCTGGATACCATCTCGTTACACGTAGCTGCCCTGAACTTTCCATAGTCAATTTTTAGGCTTGTGAGTTAGGGTGGTATACAGGTGCAAAAGGTGACAACTACAGGATAGATACATGTAATTTTCCCTTGAATATATTTTCTTACTTAATTTCGAAGAGATATATAATAGTATGAATGCAATAGGAAAGACGAATATTGCTTTTTTATTGAGGATACCGACTTAGTAGAATTTGAAATCAAAGACTAAGATAGTCTTGAAGAGAGTTTAGATAATTAGAAGAGATCGAGAAATAGAAGAAAATAATTTAGGAGAGTAGAAGATATATGAAAATGAATTACATGTTACACATACGCACCTTATTTTCTAATAGTTCTTCCCTCAAATACATTAGAATAACTTACTATTTGAGATAGAAAGGAATATAATAGCCTCTTAGTCCTGTTCTTATTCAATCCCACAATTAGCTTCTCACTAACTTATTAATTTCATCGTTATCTTCCTCATCCCAAAGCACCATATGTCCTTACCATAAGTCCTTTTTCATTTATTGCAGGGCCGACCAGAGTTGATTTCTGGTGCTCGGATTGGTATTATGGTAGAGGTATGATATATATATATTCTATTTGCAGGGGAAGAAAGAGTTGATTAAAGTTTATATCTTATTTTGTTAATGTAACTATTGGTGCCTTGTCATTTGCAGGACATAGTGAGAGCAGGAAAGGTTATAGATAAAGGAGCTCCTAGTTGGCTTGAGGCGCAACTTCTAACATTGGTAGGTGTTGAGGATACCCACTTGCTTCTTTAGACTCTGAGTACTAGTATCCGGAAGTTTTTCACTTACTGAATAACTAAGAAAAGAGCATCAACTCCTCTTATATGAAGTGTAAGGAGGCCTTGCTTAGTTCAAGGATTAGTTTCAGGAAACGTTTCAGCCAATGTAATGTTAATTTTACTCTTGTTGGTCTAGTCAAATGAGAGAAGACGTAAAGAAAATGAACTTTACACCATCTTATAATTATTACTTGCTTCCGTGGAAAAAGATGGCATCTTACTTTCCTAATTTTTGTGAAAGTTGGATGTCTTTTTATCTTTATTTTTATGGGGCTTGTTGGGTTTCGCAAGTCTGAGGCAAATTTAATCATGAGTTTTTGAGTTCGAAAGTAGAGATTGGGCAATTTTAAAGTGCTGATACTTGGGAAATCATCATTCATTGCATTACCACACTGCCTCTTTGGTTAGAGAACAAATGAAAGACTTTGCAAGGGTAGAGATTTCATTTTATGATCTTAGTCTCTTCTGCTTCTCCCCTGTTTATTTGGAATTATGCTAAATCTAAGTTTCTAATGCCCTTTTTGAATAGCCTAAATGTCAGTTTGTAAAGCCTTTAGGGGTTTTCCTGTGTACGCTCCTTGCGCTTTTTATTCTTTATAAAATTTCTTATTTATTATCCAAGAATTTTTTTTCTAATCCTATGTATAAGCATTTTCAGTACAGGAAATTGCAGTCTCCAGTTTTGTTAGTGAAAGCTGGAAGTGGAAAAATCTCATCCTGTATTGAAAGTTTCAGTACCGGAAATTGCAGAATCAAGTTGATTTCCACTTGCAGCTTTCAGTACCAAATCTTAAGTCTGCAAATTGTCTCTTGTATTTGTGTTTATGAATTTAAGTCACTATAATGGTCATCCAAAAGTACAGATTGTAGTTTCTAAGCTCAATGTAGAATACGGGGAGAGTATCCAATCTAGCCTGTCAAATACAGACTCTCAGTAACATGTCTCTAATTGAATATTTTAATGATACCTTTTGAGTTAGAATTGCAAGGCCATGTTCAATTTAATGATTGTTGTGAGCAAGCCCAGATACTAATGACATGTTAATTTTTTTATGTTTTGCAATATAACACTTGATAACTTTTTATGAATGCAATTTAGGTTTTGATATTGATCAATGAATTTATCAGGTTAATGTTCCTGCATCTTCTATTGCTTTTCAATCAATCACCAAAGCTTCTTCAGGCTCACTGGAGGATGGATGGGAAGTTGGTTGGTCTTTAGCCTCTCACGGTAGCAATCCCCAATCTTACATGGATATTACTCAAAAACAGGTTAGTCTTCCTCAATCATTTCATATTGTTTAATCCTAGAGTTGTATGTTGCATATATGTGAGACCCTTTTTCATAGTACTATTTTATCGAATGCTTGCTATACAATTTATCTGATATGGGAAGAAACGAAAGAGACAACTGTTCCAAAATGTAATATCATGGCCTTTTAATTTTTAGTGTTGCTTGATTAAGTTAACACTAGGGTAGAGTTTGAATAAATATTTTTTGTTTGGGAATGAGAATTAAGTATTGGACGCTAATAAGATTCCCATTCATCAAATTTGAATCAAAATCTCATTATTCCCATTTCTTTGCTGATGAACAAATTGAATTCCCCATTACATGATTGGAATGGGATTCCCATTCTCTTTCATGCTCCAAAATAAGTAGAACTAGTCAAATACCCCGTGCGTTGCACGGGATGTACAAATCTATTTTCATTATAAAATAAAAAATAATGATTTTATTACCACAACATAATAAATTATAGAAGATTATAATAGAAATTAAATCCAACAAAATGACCGGATATAAACAATTTATCTTCTTTTATATTGTTTTTTTTTTCTTTTTATACAATAAGATATAGAAAATTCATAAGTAGAGAAATTTGATAGTATGATATTTAACACTTGTGAATTATTTTCATTGAAATTTTTAACTTTGATTAATGTAAGTTATGTGATGGTTGGTTATATATTTATTCAATAAATGAAAATTTGTTCTCATTAAGTTATAGATTTAACTCTTATTATTTCCATTTTTTTAGCATTAATCTTTTAATGTACTAAACATAAATTATATAATAAAATTTTCAAATGGTTAATATATATATATATATATTGGTAAGAAGATATTTTATTTTTAATGTCAATTGAATAATTAAATTATATATAAAATATTTGTTATTTTCTAACACAATGAATAATAGTCATTTTTATTAGATAAATTTTAATACATCTATTGAAAAACACTTGAATACATATATCACATATAATGTAATAAAAACATGTTCTACCCTAATTAGATTTTTTTTTACAATATAAATTATCATTAGTTCTTAGTTTTCTAAATAAACTATGATGAATATATATGATATTATTTTTTATTTTCTTTAAAATAAACATGTATTTTATTATATAAATTTTTTTGTGTCAATTGAAAACGCTAAAGAGTTGTGATTACTTATGATGATTGCAATTGAATGTTAATTCATTCATATTTATTTTGTTAAAGTAATTATTCTTAAATTTACTACCACAGTTAACATATATGTAATTCATATATCAAAATTTTCAAACGGGTTAATAATATATGAATAAAAAAATATATTTTAACTAAACTTATAAATTTTAATAGAGTATATTTTTTTCACTATACCTAATTTTTTACACCAAATTATTCAAATGAGAGGACATGAAAGGAAAAAAAAATCTTTTTTTTTGGGTCTAAAATTACAAATTTCGTAAAATACTTTCATAAAGTAATAGAAAAAAATTGTAATAATTGCAAATTAATTTTTAATTCCTAATTACAACTGATATGACTAAAATTTGTATATGTTTTTATGAATGATAATGAATTTTATTTAAGGTAATAAATGCATTTTTTTTAACGAAGGTAATAAATGCATTACTTTAATAAATTTTAGTGGAAATAATTAATGTGATTTCGGTTACCCCATTTTAGGGCTATTTGTGGCATGCTTCAAAGTCCAATCTCTTAATTGAATCATAAATGTACTTTTAGGATTTTTTTGCCTTTTTAGAATTTATTTAAAAGATAATAAATGCATTAATTTTATTAATTTTTTAGTGGAAATAGCATGTATTTTCGGTTACACTATTTTAGGGCTTTTTTTGGCATGCTTCAAAATCAAATATCGTAATTGCAACATCATTATGCTTGATTGAATTTTTGTCTTTATTTAAAAAATAATTTCTCTTCTATCTTCTCACATTTTAATATTTTAAACTTTCAAAACCTTTTGTCTTCCATTTTATCAATTTCATGATTTTTTTTCCTCCTCAACATGAACAGTGGCTAGGAACTTGTTCTATGGATCCTATGAAATTTGTCCCCTTGTGCATCTTCGAATTTCAGTCAATATTCAAGGCAAAATCACCGGTTTTAACTTGTCTCTCCTCTACACAATCTCTCATCAAAGTACTCAAGAGGTTATGCTTACCATTTAAGTTTTAAATTATTATTTTACGTAAATTGAATTTTAAGCATATATGAGTATTGTTGTGTTTAGTGAGTTGTATATTTTTTTTTGAAAGGTTAGTTATTTGTATTTTTTTAAAAAGGTTATTATTTGTATTTGTGTTTATCGCATCATCGATACTATTTCTTGTAATGTCATATATTAGTGATTATTTTGTGTTTAACTATATGTAAATATGAGTTAATCATATCATATTCTTTATGGACAAAAAATTAATTGATATTCACTTTAAATTAATCAACCAAGTTAACTTTTGATGTAATATCATTGCTACCGCATATGAACAATTTTAACTTTTTTTTTAACATTAGAAAGACAGAGAAAAATTAGGCATCAAATAATTTAGTAGCATATCATTTGTACTCCAAAGAACACAATGAGAAAATTTTCACTTAGTATAGCATGCAAAAACAAAAAAGATAAGTGAAGCAAAAGTATTGAAACATTTCAAATAATTATAACTTAAAATAAATACAAAGTTTTATTAACAATCAAAACAATATTCTTCCATTGATATTATTCACTCCTAAATGTAAATTGGAACAACTTTTAAATATGTTGAAATTACACATCATGGTGAAGTGACCATATGAAATGCTTCAACAAAAAAAAAAATTAGAATTACAATTGCAACTCATTATACACACACATACATAAACTTTAAAGAATTTTGAGAAGAAAAAAAATCTACATACACTTTTATTTCAAGTATTTTAATATCAATATCAGTTCATGAACATTGAACTAACATTTCTAAACAATTTTTTATTGTGGGGATACATAAACCCTTATATTGTATGTTAATTAAAATATAGTAACGATAAGTAAAGAAAGTAATCAAATAAAATTGTGAGGAACAATGGAATCAATTTCAAAAACTATCATATGCACTTACCAATTAAGTTTTAATAGGATATATGAAAAAATGGCGCATGGATCTTCACAACGAAGTTGTTAGAATCATTTTCTATAATGATTGTGGAAAAGAATAAGAAGAAATTAGTTTGATCATCACAAATAATATATATATAAAAAAACAATATGTAAAGCAAGTAATCAAGAAAATTGTGAGGAACAACATAATCAAAATGAAAAAACACACTCATATGAACTTATCGATTAAGTTTCAATAGGATATGCAAAAAAATGTTTTTGAATTATTGAAGTTTTGTTGTAGCCGAGTTTTCTCTTCTCCAAATCGTTAGATTCATTTTTAGGGTGATTTGCGGAAGACAATAAGAAGAAATTAGTTTTATCATCACATATTGAAATGTAGTAACAATAAGTAAAGCAAGCAATCATAAAAAAATGTGAGTAACAATGAAATCAAATGAAAAAAAACACTAATATGCACTTACGATTTAAATTTTAATAGTATATATGAAGAAAATATTTTGGAATTTGAAGTTTTGTTGTTGCCGGGTCTTCACACTCCAAATTGTTAAAATCATTTTATAGAATGATTGTAAGAGAATGAGAAAAAAATTGTGACTTTTCACTCCAAATTCCACTATTAGCTAAGGACTATAGATAATATGTTTAGAGCTTAACTTTATCTATTACATTATAGTGTATATATAATAACTATTGTCATAACTAATATTATTATGTTTTATTATTAGTTAATAGCCCAAAATTTGTAACTTATGGCAGGTAAAAAAAAAAGCCCTGAGATTGTTTGAAATGGTAAAACTTGATGAGGTGACATTCTTTAATGTCTTCTCACCAAGTTTAACATACATAGTATAGATTTAGTTAGTTAGTGTTAAGTGAAATGAGAGTTCAAATTATTATAAACTAATATGTTGTTATCTGATACATAAGTATGTCGTTTATTATATGTTTGAATGATTTCAATTCACTACGCGAAAACTTTGATGCTCAATAATAGCTCAAATGTTTATTGCTCTTGGGTGTTCTTGACCTATTATACAATCTGGTTGACTTGTCTTGCTCTAATTTGTTGATGGTGAAAAGTTTATATGAGAAAATGTTGACATGGTTATCATTTGGGTCGACCTTTAATTTACTGAATTGAATTGATTATTATTACCAATATTCTACAAATAATGAATATGAAATGCATGATATTAGTAATTGTCTTAGTCTTAGATGGAGTATATGAGATTTATTAAACAAGAAAAAATAGAGATAAATCTAATTTTATTATATCACATCATATCCATATATCTTTGATTAATATTAAAAGGGTTATTTCTTTTACACACAAAAAAGAATATAACAAAGGGTTACAGTAATAAATCTTTTCACAATTTGTTCAAAACCCCAAGAAATATTATTTACTGATACAAAAATATTATTATTATTATTTTATTTTTTTGGTAAATAAAGAACAAACAAGACCTAGCTAAGAACCATCCTCAAGCTGGCCACACCCTGCGCATCCTTCCTCATCACATCTACCACTTCTTCAGGTATATTAGTAAATTTACATAAAAAATAGTTATAAAAAAATTAACATATTTATTAATATTTATTTTAATTTGTTTTATGTTTACACTAAATAATTTTTTTTCTATATTCTTCAACAAATGGGTAGGTGTAGCGTATATGAGAAAAAAAATTATTTTGAAAAAGAATAACATTCATATTTTTTATGTAACAACTTATATGGTCGTTACCTGATAAAAAAAATAAATATTTAACTCTTGATAATTGATACTATAAAAATGAAATATATGATGGTGATGCAATTTTAATTAAAATTTAACATCTCTACTTATAATTGACATTATATTATTTGAATTTAAATCATATAAAACTAAATCATCTAAACAAATCTTAACATAACAATAAAATTCAAGCAACAAACCAAAATAACGGAAATCCGAGCACCGCCGGGTTAAAAAACTAGTTAATAAATAAATGACAACTTTGTCAAATTTATGAAGTGTTGAGATAAGGGTGTGGAAGAAACTGTTTTGGGTGTGGAAATAGCGTTTCCCATAAAAATATTTTATTATATATGAATATAAGTAAAGTTAATAAACAAAATCGAAGTGAAATTATTAGTTGTGAAGTAATTTCAATTATTTTTTTTTTAAAAAAAGACATTAAGAAAACGAAGAAGATAAAAACATTCTGAAAATGCAACCCAATTACCACATTAACTCTTAAATTCAATTAAAAACACAAACTATATATGTCATGAGAATAACAAGACCAAAACAAAATATCTAATATCTAAATGATCATGAAAATTATTTCTTAACTCCATGTCCGTATGAGAGAAAGCCAACATAGCTCATTATCACAAATATGTCTCTTTATTTGTTTGTTTTGTTGGTCCTTGTTGATTTTTCTATACAAATACATAACAAAAAATTAACAAGATAATACACCAATACACAACAACGTAACACATATATTTTTGAAGGTTCAATATTGAAATACACTTACATGTAATTATTCGACACGATGTATCTATGATCTTACTTATGATCTTAAAGTAAAATTTGAGAATCCTATGCATATTAGCAATATCATAATATAATATCATATGTAATAATTATACTCCATATTATGTTTGTTTGAAACTCGAGTTAACGCGAGAAACATTTTTCTATACCTATGCTTGAATTTTATGAATCTCACTTTCTTAAGCATTTACCATAGCATCATCTATTTAAAAATTATCTGGCAAATCCTGAAACACACGCAAATAACACATGCAAAAAAAATCAATAAAGAATATGATAGTACATTTTTACCATGTGAACTGACTTTCTTCTACACACTTATGAGATAGAGAGCACAATAAAGAACATTTTAAACTAAATTTTTGACCTGTGATTGATTTGGAAGATTCAAATAGTATCATTTCTTTCTGATATGATCATAGCAGAAATTACCTGTTACTACATTTTAAGTCATTATTCATTACTCACTTAGTCTCATAATAAATATAAACTTCAAATATTGCTAAAGAAAGTAAATATAATTAAACTTTCTTAAGTTTCAATTGGTTTGTAAAATTTATTTCCGTCATCTTGAAATATTTGAGAATCCTGTAATGCCTAAATAGTAAAACAATATTAAAAAATATGAACTCAAAAATGGTTTTAATAAAATACAATATTAATATGACATACTTTTTTTTCCTTTGCTATTCCTTTTCTCTTCGAGCGTTTTGATTTATGTACCAATTTATGTTAAATCTTTTTGAACATATATATTGTGGCACTTGAGAATGTTGTAAGTTGATAAATATGTTAAAACAATATTTGTAAAAGGATCATGTGCTATTTAAATAGCATACTTTGCTCCTTTACATGCATTTTTATCTTCTCGTTGAAGTTTAGTCTTCGTACTCTTTCGAACCATCTTCTTTTTTATTCGACCTAATGTAGATTCCTTCATTTTCATTATCGGGGATCATTTAGTTGGAACTAATATAGGTCTCAACACCTTATATATCCTTATGCTATGCCGATTCATCAATATCATCATCACAAACCAATGAACCGTGACAATCTATAGGCATATGTTCTGAACAATGTAATTTTTTTAACAAAAGCATATGATTCATGACCTTCATGCATTTGTCATCAGATTTTGATCCCCAATCAGCAATCTCCTAGAAAAGATTGCACATTTTATCAAATCGTAATGCACTTGGGCTCGCACTTAAATCATCATAACAATTTTTTTTTTTACCAAAGTATGCTTTCTCTTCACATATTTTCTCCATCTCTCGATTATGTATGAAGACGATACCGACTTTAGTTTTATAATGATCGTGAGCACGGTAATCACATGCCTACACACAATATCTCTAAACTCAAATAAATGACATATGCATTTCATCATACATTCTTCTTCATTACAATCAACCTTGAAAATTATGTCTTTTGTTTTCTCATCAATTTTTATTTCCTCATTCACATCGTATGTGCAAATACAGTATTGTTTCGAAAAAATGTGTTATCAGTGATACAAGTGAATTAAATGATCTTAATCGGCTTGATTCTCTTTCTCAACTTTACTATTCAAGGCATTTCCGTATTGTTCAATAAAATTACTTCAAGCTAGTATTTCAATTCACATATCCATTAAAAAATGCATTCATACTTTCGCTATGTTGTGTAGTGGAGATTCCAGCCCAAAACGAATCTTTCACAAAAGCAGGAACCCAACAACTACGCTCATGATACAAACCATTTAACCACTCATTGTTGAGATAGTGTTTCTCAATCTTTCTTTTCCCATCTTTTTCAAAGTCTAGTGGAGTTAATGAAGCGTATACAACACTTTTTAAACTTTTCTTTATTGAATGATACCCAGAATAGCTTCTCAACTTTTCAGGAATCTTTTTCATTATATGCCACAAGCACCACCTATGTTGAGTTTCAGGAAACGTGCAATTTTGATTGCATTTTGCATAACCTTGTCTTGATCAGTAATGATTGCACTTGGAGCACGCTCATACATACATGACAGCCATGATTTAAACAACCAAATAAAAGAATTGGTATTCTCATTAAGTATCAAATCACAACCAAATAATATGTATTGCCCATGATGATTCACTCCCACTACAATAAAAAAGCTTAACAGAGACGGAATCAGTGACAGACTAAAAACTGTCGCTAATTAGCGACGGATTCAACCTGTTGGTAATCAACGACGCCACCGATGGTAAAAACCATCGCTGAGCAAGGCGGGAACGTTCCCGCCCAAAAAAATTTGCGATTTTTAATTAGTAATGGATTTTCCCATCGCAGATGGTGAATGGTCGTGCTATTGGCGACAGATTTTCCATCACTGATGATCCGTCGCTGATTGTTTAAGTCGCCAGGGTAAAACGTCGTCGCTTTTGTTTTGGAGATGAACATTATTGATGGAAATTTTCGTTGCTGATTCCGTCGGTAATAATACACGGTATTTAGACCACATAACCCTTATCTCTTTCTACCCTTCACTCTTCTCTCATCTCTCCCTCTTCTCTCTCAACAGAGCCTCCTCTCTCCCAAACCCCTGTCGGCCTCCATTGCTTCCGCCGCCGCTCACCGGTTAGTCGTCATCAGCTCCTCTGCTCCCGCTGCCCACAGTTAGCCCTCCCATTCTCTATTCTTTCCCTCTTCTCTCTTGTCGGTCGGACCTGCATTTTCAGCTCAATTCCGGCGGCTTTCAGGTGAGTTTCTTCTCATTTTTTTGTTAGGTTATGTTGTAGCTTCGATTTGAATCGAAGAAAAATGATTATTGCAGCCCTCCCCTACTCCCGTCGGCCTCCCCCGCTTTCGCCAGGACCAGACGCCGCCGCTCAACGGTCAGTCGCCGCTGACTTCCTCTGCTCCCGCCGCCCACGCTTAGCCCTATCCTGCTCTCTCTTGCTTGACAAGTTAGGGTTTTAATTTTTGAAATTTATTTTAATCTTTGTTTAATCTGTCTTTGTCACAATTACAAATAATAATTTGATGATGATAGAGACTTAGTACTTGATTTTGTTGACTAAATTTGCGTCTTCTTTTTATTGTAAATTTTATTACAAATATGGAATGATATACAAGTCAAGAACAATGACTGCAATAGTAAGAATTTAAACTTTAGGTGAATCTTGTATTGATTGAATGTTGAGTAGAAGCTTTTACGTTATTATTATGCATTTGTGAAATTTAACAGTATAACTATGTAGTTTCTTTGATCATAAGGTAGCTAAGAAGATAACAAATGTATACCTGCACAATCCTCATATATTGGGGACGCGTTACGGTCTGGTACCAAATGACGTCAAAGAGTCATATTGGCTTGATTTTTTGGTACGTACTAATTTCAAAGTCTTTCATGTTATCCAACACGTGTTTTCTATATTAATTGTTTTATTGTGTTTTCGTGTACATGTTAGGGTATATTG
>JAYMSZ010002385.1:0-12108 GCA_036897665.1 Pelargonium citronellum
TCAAAAAAGCTCCTGTTTCGGCAGCTGTTCGAGATGGAGTCATGTACTTACACCTACTTGCTCGCCGATGTCTCTCGTCCCGATAAGCCTGCTCTGGTTTGTGTTCATTGAGTCTATATCGATTTTCTTTTTATCGTCTGTTTGTTTCATGAGAAAAACGCTCGAACAAGTTTATATTTGTATCTCCTTTGAATCCAATTCAAGTGCACCTGAAAATTTTCATATTTGGGGATGAATTCCTTTGGTGTAAGCAAATTCATTCAACGGTTAAAAATTTCAACAAAAAAGAAAATAAAAGAAAAGAGAAATGTGATTCAATTGCAATTGAATTTGGCCCTGAGTTGTTCCTTCTACATGGTATATGATTGATATTGGTTCTTAGAGTTTGTGAGTAGTTAAAGCAATCTAATACTTATTCAAGCTAAGTGTTTGGCTTTTGAAAACTACATTTATAATTTGTTTGTTTTGTATTAGTTGTGGTTGTTATTAGAAGAGCAAGTTTCTTCTTTGGTTTCAAGCTGAAGCTGACTAACATTATGGATATTATTGCTACTGATACTTCACAGTTGATTGACCCAGTGGACAAGACAGTGGAGAGAGACCTCTCGATTGTGAACGAGCTTGGCTTGAAGCTAATCTATGCTATAAATACCCATGTACATGCTGACCATATAACTGGAACCAGCCTACTAAAGGTTTCGAAACTCTTTCGCCATTTTAACTAGAGCTTTTAAAAGCCATACTACATTTTGGTGATTCAATTAGTGCGATACAATTGGATTTGAGGTTGTTGTACATTTGTTACTATCTTTTGTGTAATGGTCAGAGTATGAGTCCTGGTGTGAAATCTATCATTTCAAAAGCGAGCACGGCAAAAGCTGATGTTCTTATTGAAGCTGGCGACAAAATTGATTTCGGGGATCTGTTTCTTGAGGTAGAATTACATCGGTTTATGATTTTTCATGTTTAGTTTTCTTGCGTAACTAGCTATCTCCATAGCTTGGAAAATAAGCAGAGGCCTTAATCAGCAGGTATACCAATAGGTGGACATGTGGAATATAACATTGTTCAGCGTACTCTCAAATCATATATTGTAGGACTAGCATACAGCTCTAGCATTCATTGTACTTAGCAATTAATATTTGATTTTGTCCTATCATTTTGGCAGGTTAGAGCTACTCCTGGCCATACGGTGGGTTGTGTTACATATGTCACAGGAGACGGGCCTAATCAGCCTCAGCCAAGGATGGCTTTCACGGGAGATGTCTTACTCATACGTGGATGTGGAAGGACTGACTTTCAGGTTTAGTGTCTAATTTTTCAACTAACTACCCCTTTCTCTTTGTTTTTATCAATTAACAAAAAAAAGTTTGTCATGAATTTCATGTTTAAGTATCCAATTTTGAAAAGGAAATATCAAGTCTGCTAATCTCATTAACTTGTTTACAGGGTGGAAATGCATGTCAACTTTACAAGTCAGTTCACTCACAGGCAAGAAACTCGAGATGAAGAAACGGTGTATAATGCCATTGGTTTACTGTATATATACTGGTGGATGCTCATTCTTTTTCTTTGAATCCAGATATTCACATTGCCAAAGGATACATTGGTATATCCTGGTCATGATTACAAGGGATACACGGTATCATGAAATTATTTTTGGACTTTCAATTGAGACAACATAATACTTTTAAACACTTATGCCACACTTTTGCTTGATTTCCAGGTTAGTACTGTGGGGGAGGAGATGCTTCATAATCCTAGGCTCTCTAAAGATGAGGTGATTTGCTTGGCCCCGTTGTCTTTGATCTTTTACTGCATCACATGTTTCTTTTGAATGGGAAAAGGTTTAATTGTCAAGTTACGAAAAAGCTATAAAAGAACACTCGATTAAAGATGATTACCAATTATTGCCGTGACATGGAGACATTCTAAATAATTTAGGATACTATCATATTGGTTTCTGTCTTTAATTGTTTCTATTTCTTTCTTCTTTTTGCAGGAAACGTTTAAGAATATCATGGAAAGTAAGTAGTCATTATCTTGCTTTTCAGATATGTGATGAGACTTGCTTTCAAAGAAAAAGTATTATTTAAGTGTAAAATATACTTTAATGTTCTGCAGATCTAAACATTCCGTATCCAAAGATGATTGACATTGCTGTTCCTGCCAATATGGTTTGTGGATTGCAAGATCTGTTAGCAAAGCCTTTGGAGGCTGCTTCAAACTAGATGTATCCAGGTATGATTTTGAACCAAATAGCTGCAAGTAAGGTTCAGTTCTACTGATCATTGCTTAACACATTCCAACTTTGATTCATCTCATCTTTCGTTTCGAGCTGTTGAGTTCAAATTCTTTTTAATATAATCTTCTAATCGTTGATTAATGGGTACTTCGCATGCTTTCAGAATGAAGTAGTCTAAACTCTACCATAAAAAAAAGAAGGGTTGGTCGCGTCCTGAAGTCATTCCATAGGAAACTACAATCTGCAAAGAGAGGATCCTATTCTTCATTCCGGAAATTCTTTTATCATGTAAGTGTTGCAAAGCAATTCTACGCCCCTTTCCTGTTGTGTTCTTGCTACAAAGTAGAAACAAGAAAAATGCAAAAGAACAATAATATACGTTGTTAGATTCAAATGTGAACTATTTTTTTATACTTAGAGGACTCTTTCTCATTCCCAACATATAGTCAGATAGCTTTTGTGACTTTCATTATGACAATCTTCAATAGATTTTTCAGCTGAAATGTTGGAGAACCTTTTTTTTTTTCCTTTTCATACATACTTGATAGTTGATACTTGAATTCATTGGTGAAAGCTATTCAACAATGAATGTATATGGTTGTATTGTTTGGTACTTTTGACAGTGTTGATGAACCAAACCCATTCTTTATTACACAACCATTGTTGACTCCAATTAGAGGTGGCTGCTAATTTCCATCAATCTCTCCCACTTTTGAAGTTTAAAGTGTAAACTAGTAGTGTCTACTTTCTTGTATGGATGCTTGGTACTTTCCTTTTTTAGAATGGCCAACATCACTTATTTGATCAATATATATATTTAGTTGATGGTCCAATATTGTGTGCTACCTAAACATGACCCATATCTTCATATGCCATTCTTCATAACTTACCTAAAACAACCTCAAGGAAATGAACTAATGATGTGCAATTTTTGGTGGGCTCGACAATTGCACAAATAAAGTTAGAGGACCTGAATCGGAAAAGTAAACGAGTCTATTACAAATTCAATTGTAAATTTTTCTCTCTCAAAAGTCTAAACTATATATCAAATGATTGTTAACTCCATGTTTGTCACATGTGAAATATTTCACTAGTGGAAATTAGTCTAAATGAAAATTTACACAAATGAGAAAGCATAGTGGGAACTTTAATGCACCAATTTCCAACATTGCCAAACCTTGTACTCTTGTTTCCTCTATTTTTAGTCAACGCCACCAGACCAAAAAAAATATGACAATAATTTGGATTTATTGTGCTAAGTACCTTTGTTTTATAGACAATTCAAGATATATAAACAATCACTAAGACTGAAATGTCCCATAATTGATAAAATTAAAATAATCTCTTTTCAATTAAATTTTTTATTAGAAAAACAGTTGATCATCAATGAGCTAGTATTTTTTTTTTAATTTTCTACTAACCATGGTTGAATGTGTGAAAGATTATGATGAAATGAAAAAAAATATATATACATATATATTTATATAAACTCGGTCAATTTAAATACACTAAAATATTTATCGTTTTATTCACGTTTTGAATTTTTTTAAATTGTTCTTCTATATTTAAATATCAACTTTAACTATTTTTATTTAATTCAAATTTGTGCCTTTCAAGAGCTTGACGGAAGCCCTAAATATTTTTTGGAGACATTATCTCTCGGATGTAAGAGTAGAGTCTGGGTTAGAAGTCACGGTACTAAAGTGAGTTTAAGAGAGTAATAAATGCCACACGAAATAAAGCGTGAGATAATAGAATAGGTATAAAATGAAATGATTTAATACACTAACACTACCTGTTGACATTTAAAAGCAAACCGACACATGTTCTTCAAAGACTAAATTGACATATTGTCCCTGTCCTTTAGCCTTAAAGTCCAACCCTTGAATCTAAGCTCAAACCTTTTGAATTTACCAAGTAAAACCCACAAACTATGGAAAAAGCAACAGCAGCTCCGTGACCATTTGTAGGCTTGTGAAGCTGTAGAAATAGAATGGTGTGAACTGTCAAGTGTGAAGCAAAATGGGGAAGGAAGCAGACTGGAAAGAACCTAACCAAGAAGAAGACCAGGTAAAATAATCACCCACCTAAAACTTCTTGTAATATAAAAATCAATGTCCTCCATTTTCACGGCAATTTTAGTTTTTTTTTCTCGAATTAATGGAATTATATATCAAAACGCGTACACAAACAGTGACTCCTGACCTGTGAAACCCAGAATCTGAAGACTTTGAATCTACCAAATCAAAACTTAGACTTCTCTTCTCTTTCCGTATATATTTTCTCATCTCTCAAACACCCATTTCTATTTTCTCTTTCTATAACAAGCTTCAATTTGATTACATTATTTTTTGTTTCTGGGTATTCTTAAAAATGGGTTCTTGATCTTCAATCCATTTCTTGTCATGTTTTTTCTGGTTTTTGTCAAACACTGCAAGTTTCTGCTTCTGGGTTTTTCTTCATTTTCCAGGAGCTGAAAAGGGTTCCTAATTCTTTGGTTTTTCTCCTTCAAATTTGGGCAAAGTTTTTATTTTTTGTTTCTTGGGTTGCTGTTTGGACCAATTTGTTGTGGTGTAGGAATTTTATTGAGTACTAAGAAGAAGATGGCTTTGAAGGTTCATCTTGTTCTTGTTTCCCTTTTGGTCATCTCCTCCACCTCCCAAGTGATTGCCCGACCACCTCACTATCATGGCAATCACAATTCCAACGGTTCTGTTCTTGCTGGCATCGAATTTCCAGAGCACATGAGCTTCGGTGCTGTCACTTCTTCGGCTACTAGTGGCTGTAGCTTCATATCTTCAAAGAAAGCTTCACAATCAGAGTCTTCCAGAGAAGGATTGTCTGCTGGAGGTAAAGATGGAGATTTAGGTCCTATGTTATCCATGGAACCTGGTAAACAAACACTGAAGCTTCACCTAAAGCACCGGTCAGCGAGTCAAAAGATGGAGCCTAGAAAATCTGTAGTTGAGTCCACAGTAAGGGACTTGACAAGAATTCAGACTCTCCACACAAGGATCGTTGAGAAGAAGAATCAGAACACCCTTTCGAGGCTGAAGAAGATGGGTAAGCAACAATCTCAGCAACATGTTGCTCCAGCTGTGGCGCCGTCTCCAGAATCTTATGCAAGTGGGTTCAATGGCCAGCTGACTGCGAATTTGAAGTCTGGGGTCAGCCTTGGTTCAGGAGAGTACTTCATGGATGTTTTTGTGGGTACACCTCCTAAACATTTCTCTTTGATTCTTGATACTGGTAGTGACCTTAATTGGATTCAATGTGCTCCTTGTTATGATTGTTTCGAGCAATACGGGCCTCATTATGATCCCAAAGGTTCTAGTTCATATAGAAACATAGGGTGCAATGATCATCGGTGCCATTTAGTTTCATCTCCCGATCCTCCTCAGCCTTGCAAAGCTGAGAATCAGACTTGTCCTTATTTCTATTGGTATGGGGACAGCTCCAATACAACTGGTGATTTTGCAGTAGAAACATTTACCGTTAACCTCACAGCAGCTGATGGGAAGTCAGAATATAAGGGAGTGGAGAATGTGATGTTCGGGTGTGGTCACTGGAACCGAGGCCTATTTCATGGGGCTGCAGGGCTGCTAGGACTTGGGAGAGGGCCTCTCTCCTTTTCCTCTCAGCTCCAATCTCAGTATGGTCATTCATTCTCATACTGTCTTGTGGATAGAAACAGTGATCCCAGTGTTAGCAGCAAGTTGATTTTGGGGGAGGACAAGGACCTTTTGAGCCACCCCAATTTGAATTTCACTTCATTGGTTGCAGGAAAAGAGAACCTTGTTGATACATTCTACTATGTCCAGATCAAGTCAATTCTGGTCGGAGGAGAGGTAGTAAACATACCCGAGGAGACGTGGAATTTCACTAACGATGGTTCAGCTGGGACAATCATTGATTCAGGTACTACACTAAGTTACTTTGCAGAGCCAGCATATCAGATCATCAAAGAGGCATTTGTGAAAAAGGTGAAAGGCTACCCGGTTGTAAAAGATTTTCCAATTTTGGATCCTTGCTACAATGTCTCCGGAGTAGAGAACATGGAGCTGCCTGAATTCGGAATAGTCTTTGCAGATGGGGCAGTCTGGAACTTCCCGGTTGAGAACTACTTCATCCAGCTTGAACCGGAGGAGGTGGTTTGCTTGGCAATTTTGGGGACACCTCGCTCTGCACTTTCCATAATCGGGAACTATCAGCAGCAGAATTTTCACATATTGTATGACATGAAGAAGTCTAGGTTGGGATATACACCAATGAAGTGTGCTGATGTTTAACATCTTGTTAGAAGATTTGGTTGGTTGGAGGGAATTGTACACAAGCTGGCTCGGGGGGAGATTTTTTCCTTTTTCATTTACGAAAGGTAAAAATACAGGAAATTAGATTTATTTATTTTTGTCCATAATTTATTTCAAGTGATTGTAGATTATTAACAAACAGCAATCATAATAGCTCAATGCAATTGTACTCAAGCTTCTTAATTTGCACAGTTTGGCTGCTAGAAATCATCAAATACAACATGTTGAGCAACATACATTTTGGTATATATACTATTCTTCTTTGTTTACTCCTTGTAATAACATTTCATTACTCTAGTCTTGTTGATTCTCTCTGAGACCATATTATATGTGATTTGCAGTTTTGAGTCTTTTGACGGTATTTTATCTCTCGCTTTGTGGGTTTTGTATAGATTTTACTTGCAATTCTGCAAGATGAATGCTATTTGTTTTTGTTTTGTGAAGTTCTGGTTGACCACAGTTGCTTAGAATGTCAAGGGCTGAAGGTGAATTCACAAGACCTGCATTGCAAGTTTTCTTGTCTGTTTTGCCTTTCTAAACACCAAATAGTGAACATGAAACATGACTTTGATCATCTTCTAGCTTTCTTGATGAACAAAACTTGGGATTTACTTCAATTTCTTCAATGGAATGAGTCTATTCAGAAGATGAAGTTTCTGACCAGACAATGTCTGCCATATTGTTCAAGCACCATTGGCAAAATTGAGAAGAAATGATGATATAGAGCTAATTCTTACCAATGGTGTCTTGATGTATGTTCATATAGCCTTGTATCATTGGAGCCGTTCAGATTTGAATTGCAGAGCTATTTCAGAACTCATTGCTGATTGTGTCAAGCCACACACTTACTATCTTTTCTGAGACTTATTCTCAAAGACAGATGTGAGAACCAAGGTTTGGAATAAATGTGCACAGTTTCTCAAATGAAATTGTTGTTTTGGACTTGCACAAGATTTTGATAGAAACAGTTCCTGAAAGAAAGAATTTTGGCATGAAGTTGTCACTTTCCCATGGATTTTGGCATGAATTTTGACATGAGACTCACCAATAATTTTTCACTCAGATATTGTACATTTAGATGTATTATTGTTTCCAATGAAAAAACTCTGGTTTAAACAACAGAATATAAAATCACAACTAAGCCACTGAGAGTGAGTGTTGACAGTGAGAGAGATGGCTACTTTCTTTCAAGTTGGGCTACATATCTATGCTTTGTTTCCATGCAAGCTAGCTAGCTTGTCTCAAACCCAAGTTCAGGCCCACTTTGAGAATTGAATTAATTAAGGAGGATCAAAGTTTCTTAAAGATTTGGGCCCACTTAAAATATTAGAAGTTGTGGGTTTGTTGACAGTGGATAGGTACCACATGGCATCTGAAGTAGGAGGTGGTAGGTAGGTAGATGAAAAAACTAGCCAATTATTACAAAGAACCAACCACCAAACCCCAACAACTGCTCTATATGTTCCTCTTCATAAACACCACTCCATCTCTTCTTTTGCATCTTCTTTCCTCGACCAACTCAAACAGTAAGTTCTGCTCTTTCTAGGTCTTGCTTATTTTGGTTTTGGCCCATTTTTAGTCAGTTTCTGGTGAATTTGGATCCTGAGTATCTTAGGTCTCTTCCTCAAAGTTAGATTTTAGCTATTTTGAACTTAGTTAATTAAGAAATTATGCAGCATCTGATTATCACTCTGGAATAGTCCATGCTGCAATTGATGTATGAACTATGAGCTTGTTTATGGGAAATGATGATCTTTATTTGGTTCTTGGTTGATATTGTGCAGCTTTTGTTGATCCAATTGATTGATTGTTCAGATGGCTCCAGTGATTAACCCAGATGATGAGGTAATTTCATTTACATTGATGTATATGTATGAATGTAAGTATGTGTGTATGTATACACTTAAGCCTATCCTTGCATGTGTATGTATACAAACATTATTTCTGACTGTGACTTGAAGTGATAGTTTGGTACTTGAGAGAAACCGAGAAAGAACTAAGATCACCTAATGGGTATTGTTATATTCACTGTTTAGGTTGTTCTTGGAGGAGAAATAGACCATGTGAGATTGATCACCTTGAACCGACCTCGCCAATTGAATGTCATTTCATCAAAAGTGGTATGCTGGAAAATCCAACCCACTTTCTTTTTACCATGATTTTTTGTACTCAGCTTGTTGATGGGTATGTAAGGTGTTCGTTTCTGCTATTAGGTTTCTCTGCTAGCTGGATACTTGGAAAAATGGGAGAAGGATGAGCAAGCCGAGCTTGTGATAATCAAGGCATGTACTAGTTCTTTTCATTGCTCAATTTTGTTACTTGAACGGTGATTTGCTTCTTTAGCTAGCCAGTCACATACATGGTGTTCGGTTTTTAATGGTTAGTGATTTGTTTTGTATAGGGAGCTGGCCGTGCCTTTTCTGCTGGTGGCGATTTAAAAATGTTCCATGATGGCAGAAAATCAAGTAATGCTTTCCTAGGAAACTTTTTCGGGTCTCAATCCTGTTTTCCATGCCGCATTGCCAGAGGATTATTAGCGTTTTTCTAATGAATTTCTCTTTCGCAGAGGATTCATGCCTCGAGGTGGTCTATAGGATGTACTGGCTTTGCTATCACATCCATACCTATAAGAAAACACAGGTACTCTTCGAAACTATGATGTTGTACAGTGAATATAACTTGAATAGAAAGTGACGTTTCTAAAACTTTTGAATTTATTTTCATCTTAATTTTATAACAGGTCGCTCTAGTCAATGGAATTTCAATGGGTGGAGGTGCATCTTTGATGGTACCTATGAAGTTTTCAGTAGTCACAGAAAAAACTGTGGGTATCCATTCCTTACACAATTTTCTCTTTGCACATCAAGTTTATATAACATTGCAAGCTCGATTTCCAGTCATGTAACAATTAAACTAAATTTTTGTTGCGCGCTATTTGAATGTTTTGAATTAGGTATTTGCCACTCCAGAAGCAAGTATCGGATTTCATACTGATTGTGGGTTCTCATACATGCTGTCTCATCTGCCAGGACGTTTGGGTAAGCTTGGAATTTGCATATGGAGTTTGACATAATCTATGAAGTTAACTGGTTGAAAGTATCATTTTTCAAAGTTTTTTTTTTCATACTTACTCTGTCATACCAAAAAAGGAAGACTCTTTTGTTGGCCCATATATCAAATTTTGATTGATTTCGTGCTGAATTGCATGCAGGAGAGTACCTGGCTTTGACTGGGGCGAGGCTGAATGGAAAGGAATTGGTTGCGGCTGGATTGGCAACTCATTATGTTCCCTCTGCGGTGTGCTTATTCATTCTCTCTATGAACTTTTCTTGAAATCATGAGTCCGTGATGTTCATTTGAAATTGCTACAATGTTACTTGTCTTTGGTTGAAATTTATTCAATTACCGATTACATGTTTCTCTTCGTATCAGAAAATACCCGAGTTGGAGCAACGCCTGATCAGCTTAAATACCGGAGATCACAATGCAGTTAAATCTGCTATTGAAGAATTCTCTTTGGTCGTTGAGCTTGATGAAGAAAGTTTTTTGAATAAGTAATAAACCATAACCGGTCAGCGTAGTTTCTTTACAATAATAACATCAGCAATATGCCTCCATAACTTAAGATTTCGTGATGTTTCAGGCAGTCAACAATTAACGAGTGCTTCTCCAAAGATACTGTGGAAGAAATCATAGCATCATTTGTAAGTTCTTTTACGCATTTCTTCACTTTCTTTCGCAATTTTACCATTACGCGACTGCTGGTTGCCTGGTTGTGATCTAAATAGAACGAGTATGTTCTCACTTTGCTTGTCAGGCGGCGGAGGCCACCAAAGAAGGAAATGGGTGGATAGGTGCAGTGCTGAAGGGACTAAAAAGATCATCACCAACAGGACTGAAAATAACACTACGATCGGTAATGGCTCTCTTTAGCAAGATCCTAGATCTTTCGGTTCATCGGATTCATTTTTTTATGGCCTCTTATTTCACATGTAAATATCCAGATTCGTGAAGGAAGGAAGCAAACACTGGCAGAATGTCTGAAGAAGGAATTTAGGCTAACAATAAACATACTGAGAACTACAATCTCTGCAGATGTCTATGAGGTGATAAAATTTATATGTTAAGAACTTGTAGTTTTCTCAAACTGAAAACTCTTGTCTTTCCTTGTGGGATCAATAACCTCACTACACTGATTATATTCCTAACCTTGCTCGGATTGGATAGGTTCATACCTAATCTTTTATCCTTCCTAGTCTTTGCGTACTATAACTAAATGCCCCGAAACATTAAGTTAGCTTTTAGTCTGAATCTTTCATTCTTCATGGTATTACTACAAATGTCCCTAAACATCCATGTCTTTTCAGCCTAACGTGTGCTGTCATTTTACGTGGCTAGCAATAGAGCCAACCTATAGAACTTCGGTGTAAGCTTTAGAGCCAATCTTTTATCACAAAGAAACCTGCAAAACTACTACTACTACTACTACTACTACTACTCTTTCATATCTCAAATAAGCTTTTTGTCATATTTTCTGATGAACAGGGCATTAGAGCTGTCACTATTGACAAGGATAATTCTCCAAAGGTACTCTCTCTCTCTCTCTCTCCAATTTTAGCAAATTATGATTCAAATATGTTATCTGTCATTTCTGATAAACGCCATCGTATTTATTTATGACAGTGGGATCCATCTAGTCTTGACCAAGTGAGTGATGAGAAGCTAGACCTTGTGTTCCAGCCATTCAATGAGGATTTAGAGCTGCAGATTCCAGAAAATGAAAATCTCAGGTTATGATCATTCCACACCCACCTTAATTCACAACATCTCTCTCTGTTACTAAACTTAAACAGATTCACTCACTCTCCAACAAAAACATACTTTAATTACAGGTGGGATGGAAAATATGAAAGTACGGCCTATGTAACCGCGTCAGCGACAAATGGCGAAACATGAGCTTGGAAAACTTGGTAGAAACTTTCATGTACTGCTTAGCATTTCTCTGCATAAAGTGTCTTAATGAGTCCACTATGTAATAAATAAACGAGTCTGTGATCAGTTTGCGATGACAATAACAAAGAGTTGATATCTTAATGAGTCCACTGTGTAATAACTAAACGAGTTTGTGATCAGTTCGCAATTAGCATCACGACTTGAACTTGTTTAGTGAAATTCATCTAAATTTAGTACAACGTAGGATCGAGTTCGCAAATTCAAGCATCTTTTCATTAAAATCAACAATGAAATGTAGCTAACGAGTGTCGTCTCTGAAAATCTTTTCTTGCTGCATTCTTCAATTTTAGCTTTTAATATATATTGTCATGTCATTTTGAACACATAACTTTTTATAGAAAATCTAAAACAAATAGTGATTTTCAAAATAAAAATATGGGTTAAAGGTATAGTTGGTACCCAAATTTTGGCGGAATACCAAATTTAGTACCCAAACTTTAATTGCACCAGATTTAATACCTACAGGTATCGTTTGGCAACGGGAAAGTTTATTTTCCCGGAATGTATATTTTCCTGGGAATGTTGATAAGGGCATTTGAC
>JAYMSZ010002386.1:0-12108 GCA_036897665.1 Pelargonium citronellum
CCTTCGCTGCTCTGGCCTACGTCTTCCTTTCCAAGACGATCCGTCCCGAAGCCCCATATTCGAACCTGGCAAATGGGTCTGTGGCATTGGTGGAGGAAGCTCGCGAGGACACAGAAAATGGTGGGTGTTGCAGAGGAATTGAGAATTTGGAGCTATGGGGTGCTGCTGTGAAGTGGGGTTCGGAGTTTAAGCTCAATTCGTCGGAGCAATGTTGCAGGGCTTGCAAAGAGATGTGCTCTGGGAACGATGGTCCGTGTTTGTGCGATTCCTGGGTATTTTGCGGCAATCGGGAGGCTTGCGGCCCAAAATTTGGAGAGGTGATCTTCAATTTTTGACCACCTTCTGCATTTCTTTTGAAGCTCTTATCTATTTGGGTTAATGGGTTTGAATGATTATGTTCAATTGGTTTTGGCTCATTAAGCATTGAAGTATGTGAGGATTGGTTAGTATCTGCATGTGTAATTATGACCTTGGAGCTGCATGATTCAAAGGATCATGACTTTCAATTTTGATACTATTAGAGAAGAATTGTAGATTATTGCACCATGATTCATTAGTTTGTATTATACTATACATGATTTATGGTTTCATGTCTTTTACTTTGTGGATGCAGTGTTGGTTAAAGAAACAGAAGGATACGTTGGCCCCGGATCAGCAAGGGGCGGGCGAAAATATAATCTGGACTTCAGGACTCATTTTCGGGAAAGGAGAGGTACTTAAGTTTGGTGAACATATTGGACATTATCGTAATGTTCTTTGAGATTTAGTGCAAGAAGCGTTTCTTTTAGAATTCCCTGTCTTGATGTTGATGTATGATGTTTATGCTCCAATAGCTATATAACATTTGTACTGTCATCTCACTCAAATTCCCCGATATTTTAATTGTAATATAAACGGGAAATGTATATTAGAGATTACAGCTGAAATAAGTATCGATATAGGTTTACCTAAGTACAATTTGCTTGGTGCTTAGTGGGGATACTTTTTTAGGGGATTTATCCTTCAAGGTTGGTTCTCTATAAGAGCTGAATTATGTTTAATCTTTGTGTCGACGTCTATGATGGTTTAACTCTTTCGTCGTGATCATTGTAATGATGAATGAGGTTATTACTATATTCATATCAGAACATTCAGTTTACTTGAACATCATGCTTCCATGAAATTTCATGAAATATAAAAATGTATAAAGGTTTTTCTTGCTGAGAAGAAAACCCTCTACTTGTAGGTTTTCTTTGGCTACAATTTCCCACTGGAACCAGACATCCTCTAGCTAGTTCTATAATCTTTTGTTTATAATTTGTTTTTGACCCTTGTGAACTATGATGAGCTTCTTTTTTTATTTGAACTTTTTATTTATAAGTTTCAGCTGATCGCTTTGCTATTGAGTTTTAAGTTTCTGATGCTTTTTATTTTCACTCCTAGGGCATCATTGGCTTGGAAACAAAATATGGTACTCTTCATATGAAAGTAAGTATTTAGAGTTTCATTTAATTTCTGCTTTGACAGGGTGAATCTGTAACCGTTCAAATGTAGCATTATTAATTTATACTTGTTGGAACCTGTCATCCTTCATATCATTAACTTTAAGCAACTTCAACAAAGGAGAAAAAAAAAATTAACTTACAGCTCCTAAAATTCACTACTAACAAAGGCATTACAAGCTTCCTCTGGATTGTCTTCCATGTTTTAGTTTTTATTTTAAACTTTTCCTTGTTTAATGTAAGCATGTTCTAACTCAAATTTCTTGCATTCTGGTTTTATGGTACTCACTTATAATTTCCTACTATCTGCTCACACTTTATGCAGCTTTACCCCGATTGTGCTCCATATTCTGTGGCCTACATTCTTGAGTTGTTGGCACTGCACCATTGTGCAGGATGCCAGATTTATCGTGCAGAAAGCCGAGGGCAATTTTGGGACTCAGAGGGAAACCATATCAATGATGTAAGGCTTACTAAATTACATTCTAAGTTTTCTGTTATTGATTCATAAATTATAATGGAAAATCTCTCTTTTCGGATTATCTAATTGTTACTCATACCATATATTCATATTCAAACTCTTTGTACGTGTTTCTTCTCTTTCATGAAGCATTCATTACTAGAAAAGTACGTGAAAAAGAATGCAAGAGAGTTTCCTTCTCTTTTTCCTTTTTCATGCAAATACACATAATCATGTTAAAAATAAGTGATGATGCTACAAGTTAAGGGCCAATGGCAACATAGATCAATAGAACATTGTGTATCTTGCATTCCAAGTATTTTTTGGTTGGATTTTAATTGCTTTTACTTTATCTTTACAGTTTGGCAATGATTTTTGTTGTCTCACTAATGCTTCTTTTCTAATATCGCAGGCTCCTTACGGCCCACCCTTTGCACTGATTCAAGGAACCTTGGAAGCCCAAGGGAGCACGTTCAAGAATATTCCGACAGAAGCCTGCCCAACCGTAAGAAGGGGTTCGGTTGCTTGGGTTGGTTCCGGTCCCGAGTTCTTTATAAGCCTAGCAGACCATGAAGAGTGGAAGAACTCGTATACCGTATTTGGTTCAATTCTCCCAGAAGACATGGAAATTGCTGAGAAAATCTCCCAGCTCCCTACTAAACTGGATGTTTGGAACAATGTTAATGTGTCTGTGTTGGAAACACCTGTTCCCATACTCTTCAAAAGAATAAAATAGAATCATTAATAACAGGTCTTTGGCTGTTTTCATGTAGTATATGATTTTTGTTTTTTTGTTCTTTCCAAATGTTGAGGTTTTAACATCTTTTTGTACACATAGTCTTTGTGTGTATCATGTGGATGGATAAATTGTACTCTGTATTTGCATCCTTGTATCAATTGAACAACAAGGGATTTTAGAAGCCATTCAATGTGAAGATACAGAAATGCAAATACAAATGAAAGTGGAAAAAAGCAATAGTTACAAATTCGAAGTGGACAGTCACTTTTGTAAAACAGAGTTTTGGTACTAGCCCTACCATCTTCTGCAATATCGGTCTGCTTGCTAGTGCTGGTTAATGGTTATTGTTTTGTTTTAGTCCAAGCAAAAAGCAGCAACAATACAAACAAGAGCAGAGCAGAAGTGGGTGGGTGGGTGGCTACAGATAGGGCTGTAATTTGAGTAATAACAAGTGACACAATACGAACATGACACTATGGTATCGTTTGGGAACTGTTTTTTGAAAAGGGAAAGTTGAATGTTAAGGGTTAGTTGATAGTCAAACTAAAATACAACGTTTGGTAAATCAGTCAAGAAAAATATGTGGGAAAGTAACATTACCGAGTTGGTTAATTTTTCCACATACACGTGAATCTAAAATCTCATGGGGAAGGTGAGATTTTAAAATCTCATGTACTTTCCCAAGTGGTAGGAAAGTCACATTATTATTATACCCTTCATTTTTTATACTAAACATCCATAATATCCTTTGTTTTCCAATAAATTAACTCATGTTATTTGAGTTAAAAAATAATAATATTTGTCTTCTATTTTTCAATAAATTATAAACTAAAATTTTAATATAGTAAACATGAAATGAATCAAATATAATTACGAATACATTTAAATAATTGAATATTTATGATATAACAATGTATAATTTTTTGTCTATTTTTCATTACTTAAATTAAAAAGATTTTGTTACTTAGGTCTATCTTGAATAAAATATAATTTTTTCAAAATAACTACCTTTCTTGTTATCAATACTCTTCTTTATTATCAACCAAATCTTCAAGTCTGTCTATGAAGTTCTTGTTTTTTATGAGATTTTGAGAAAATCCTCTTCATGATTTGATCCAAGGCACTAGGCCACTAGCTAGGCAAAACATTCTCATCACATTTCCTGGCCCAACTAGCTGTCTTTTCCCAAAACATGCAAAATTAAACATAACTTCAAAAGTGAAACTTTGACCGTCCCATGTCTAAGGTTCATGTTTACCCTAAAACAAACAAGTCCCAACATATTTTACATGCAAAAAAGACAACTTGAATTCTTGTTCCCCCAGTTAACCTGTGTATCTACAGACTAGCAAACACCTCCACAGCAACTGCACAAACAAAATCATCATTTTGTTGGGCTTCTCCGGGTCATAGCCACAAGCTTATGACCTCCTCCATTACGCCAAACTCCCCGAACTGGCAATCCGGCAGATGCTACCTTTTTTCCACTTGTTTTCTCCTCAGCGGGAAGAACATGACCGGTATCAGAATGATGTGGATCTGAAGGTGCGTCTCCTCCAGTCTCACCAAGTCGAGCTCTAAGAAACTTTGAACTCTTCTTTCTTTGTTGCTTGCTCACTCCCCCACTCACCAAACTTGGCTTTGAGCCACCCCCGGCTGATGAAGAACCATTCTGGTTACTTGATTCCCTGTGCAAAGGATTGGCAGAATCTTGTCCATCATCAACCAAAACTTTTGATTTTCCTTTTGAAGAACACCCATCCTTTGATAAGACATGAATGCTATCCTTGGCCAAATCATCCTTTGCGATACTGATCCCAATGCCTTCGCACTTCTCTTTACCTTTCCTCTTGCCCTTCTTGTTCTTTAACTGACCACTGTCGATGCTAGAACTGCATCCATTAGAACCGACCCTCACATTATAATTGTAAGTTTCGAGAAGCTCCTTTTGCTTCTCTGCATCAGGACAAAGTCTAGCTAGCTCAAGAATAAGATGTGACAATCCAAACTGGTGCACAGATGTAAGATATTCACCAGCATCACTTACTCCCTTCCGAAACTTAGTTGATATTTCTTTGAACGAACTGAACTTGTCCTCATCAAATTCTAAAGCAGCACGAATTTTCTCTATAAGAGCCTTGTTAGCAGCCTGAACATCTTCTGCCTTGAACGGAGGCTTGTTGCTTGCTGGCAATCTGTTAGTTTGAATGGCTGAAATGGGAGGGAAGTTGGAAATAGAATTTCCTGTGTCTCCAAAATTGGATGGTGAAGTAGATTGGACAGCTTTACCAATGCTACTTGAAATCCTTGACGAATTAACAACATTAGCTGATACATGACCATAAGCTGTTGCAGATTGAGCTGTTGTCGAGCCTGCATAACTAGATCCTACCTGTTCACTAACACTTGCAGACTTGTGATGGGAGGAGGAGCTTGAAGGCACAGATGATAACACAGGCCCAGAAGCAGATTGAGGTCTTGCCCTATTAAGAATAGTCACAGAGTTTCGACAACGAAGGCGGGTAGCCATTGAGTTCCCAGCCGGTTTTGAATCAGTTCTGGAACTGCGGCTAGAAGCCCTGGGTAAAGGAGGAAAGGACTCTAACAGTCGTCCATTACCAAAGTTTAGTGCAACAGATTGACGGTGCCTTGAAGAAGTTTCAGAATCTGTGGTTGCTAACAATTCAAAAGGGTTCACAATTGAGTCAATTGCACTTCTACCTTGACTGGAAGATGCTGACTCAGTAGATGAAGCAACTCGAGGCCTTGTACCATTTTCTGTTTCTATACTAGCTTGAATGGCCATGGAAAGTTGATAGTCAGGTGATTCAGGATGAAAGTTACGCTCTCCACGCCGATTTTGATCATTATTTCGTCGATATTGAAAACTTGTCGGTATCTATAATAGATGAAATCAGAAAATAAAACTACTAGAATTCATATATGGTCGTAGCTACACTTGGGAATACCAAAAATGCAATTAATGATACATTGATGTAAGAGAATTTGGTCAACACAAGAACTTAAAAATTCCAACAATACCTGAAGACTGGCATGGCGCTTGGAGCGAGACATGTTCCCTCCATGTTCCATAGCATTATGCCTCTGCAGATATTTAAAAATACATAATTAAATAATGCAATAAAGTCTGGATATAAAAGTATCCAAATTTTCAAATGCTATTTGCCTTCTATTAAAACTGAAATCCGGATACCTACCTTCATTTCAGATTCAGATGTAAACACAATAAACTTTTTTGCGAGGCACGCTTCATCTTCACATAAAAAGTGTCCTTGGCGAAAATGGATCTGTTTAGTAGACTATTTATATGAATTAAAAGTTCAAAAAAAAAAAAAAAAACTGGAAAATCACATTAGTGTGCAAAATAGTAATTACTGACCTCCAAGTCATCATAATTTTTATAGTACTCGTATTTTCCAGGGTGTTGCCTGTAGCTCATGTGAGTTATTATTAGAAGAATTAGTGTGTGTTTTTTTTTCCTGAACTTTACAACACCATATATCAGCTTTCTAAAGAAAAAGAGCAGGATCTACCTCTGGCATATATGGCAAGTAAAATGCTCGGTGGACATATGTGTGTACAGTTCATTATCCCCATAGAAAGGGTCCCTACAAAACTCACACAAAGGATGTCCAGCAAATCCACCTCTTTCACTTTCACTTCCGTCAACCTCTGAGTCACCAGTACTAATATGTCGATTCAACTGTGATCTGGAATATAACTTGTGCTCACAGATAAATATCTGGTTCACAATTTGAAGCAGTCAGAAAAATGAATGTGCTCATAACAACATTAAAAAATCTAAAGTGAAACAAGAAACTGCACAAAAATATTTAACAGATTTTCCTAGGAAACTTCCATGATGCCCCACCAAAGAAAAATGGCTAGGGAACTCACAGTATGTCCACCAAATAAGGAAGATCCAGTATCAAATCACTGGACATAAGGGTAAATTCCAGACATCAGCCTCCATTGTGTTTCTATCACAAGTCGGATATCCAGTATGTTATCAAACATGATAGATGAAGATAATGCCAAATCTGGGTACGACATTGTACAACATTCTTCAAATGTATCTTTTTACAAGATACCCAACAATCTAGTGGCAATTATTTATAGTGCCATGTAAATGAGTCTCACCTTCCTACCTTCCAAACACAGACTGCACATGAACAGTCTATGCCGGTGGAATAAATGATTGTTCAGCTGATCAATGTTCTTAAACTCCATTTGCCTTTTTGGACCTTCATTTCTTTGTTCGTCTATCTTATGATCACAAACACTGCATGATAGCCTGCACATAGCCTTGATCATCTTGTAGTGATTCAAATCATCGCAGTAAGCTTGTGTTCCTTCATGATACCAATATGGTCCAACTCGACCCTCTTTAGCATTGACTGGAAAAACTGAGAAGTCATTTATCACCCTCGTATAATCTCCTAAAGCCTGTAATGAAAAGCCAAAGAAAATGAATATTATCAGAAATAAATCATTTAAAAGGCCAAGAAAAATTAAAGCATCAATTCAATACGCAAATAAATTAAATTATTACTTCCTGTAAGTTCTTTTGTTTTCTTTTCATTTTTTACTAGCAGAACATTACAGAAACAAATTTAATAATGAATAATGACCTCTATATCCTATGGGAGTTGGATAACTTGGATTGAACATGGATGAAGCTTGTAATTTCTATCAAACACCATAATTACAAATATAACATATACTTTAAAAACAAATTACAAAATATAATGATCAAATCTGTAAGAAACAAAAAACTGATATCTGACCTTAGTGATGAATATCATACTGGATTCGGACTTGCACAGGCAGCAACGGCGATCATCACAAACAAACCGTAGACGAATGACACAGGTAGAGCAGACCTCTCGATGGCCACATGACCCATATGCAACCCATTCAAGTGTTTCGGCACAGACAGCACAACTATCATCCATTGTCACTGTATCAAAAGATTGTCAAATAAACAATCAAATAACCTAACAATATTATCAAGGAATGAGGAGAATCTAATGCTGTTCAAGATGTTATTCTTATTAAGATCAGAATTATGTCATTCTAATCTAATAAGAAACAATAAAATAAACAATCAGATAACCTAACAGTTTTCTCTAGGGATGAGGAGAATTTAATGCTATTCAAGATGTAATTCTTATTAGATTAGAATTATCAATTATCTAACAAACTATATATGTAGTTAGAAATAAGAATTATATTAGTATTAGACTCAAAACTATTAGTGTTTATAAAGTAGGAATAGGACTCTATTGTAGCCTATAAGCACATAGTCAAGTTCAATTGATCAAGATATCAATAAAAATCAAGCAAGATTCATTCAGAGAAATTCAAAAAGTTAATCGAGCAGAGTTTACAAACTTAACAAATGCTTAGGGATGTCCATGATTGTTCTACACCTTCTGGTAATAATTAGCAACCCTTTATAAAAAAATAAAATAAAAGCATATTCTTTTGGGGGCAATTTAGGCAGTCAAACAGCGATCCATCTCCCACAGATGAACATGGAAGCCATTTGTGAGTCCCAAATTCTGTTATCTATCCTTAATTTGCTGCATTTTACTAAAATGTATTAATGTTCTTATCAAGAATAGGGATTAGGGAGGCCTAAAGACAGGTGAAGGCAGGTATAGCAACAGAAATCACTGATTTCTAAAGGCAGACCCTTGTGCACAGTGAAAAAGAAAGTCATGATAACAAAAGGACTTATCTACCAGACAGGAGGAAAACCACTTCATAAAGAAATAGTAAGCACATGATTCCATGAAATATTACATAAAATGGCGTGGGAAAGGGATAGCAACGAAAGTTTAACTTCAAACATCATATTCTCTAAAGCCAGAGGGTATTACAATCACATTCCAGAATGGTGTATTGAGTATGGAAACAGGGTAATTTGCAGTCTCAATCAGTAAATAAGCATCAAACCATGACATCTTTCACATTATAAAACAGTTGGAAGTTCCAGGATGGAGGCACAATCCATGTACATGGGGACATTACAAAAGAATCAGGACATTTAGGTCTCTTGTAATGGCAATTAATCTTTAAACAATAAATGTAGTTTTGTGGCTGACTAAAGCATGGACCTATACCACTCAATCTAGACTCAAGCAGTACACAAGCAACACATAAATTCACAAAGGACCACAGAAAACACCCAATTACTACTAATATTTACAATGTCTCACTGCTGTGACCTACTTCTAAGTTGTCTTGGACAAACTGGGTACAAATTCCATCTGCGAATGGTCCAGTTTTACTATCACATTTAGCCAAGGAAATCAAGAACAAAAGAAGCGTATACTCACCATTAAAGCAACACAAATCCCAATGGACCCCAACCCCTTATCAGAGCTAAAATCCCATCAACAAAGACTAATCCCTCTCAAAAACCCTCACAACAACACAGAAGAAAGAGGTGCAATCCGATTACACAAATTTAAGACTGATTAGTGTTAGATCAAAGAGATCATCAGGGTTTTGAGAGAGAGAGAGTACCTTAAACTCTAAAACAGGCGGTGAAGAGAAAGAGGTCAGTGAGTCAGTAGTAACGGCTACGAGTTCAGAAGAACAAGCAACAATGACGCTTAATTAGGGTTTGATAGAGAGACCAAAACGAAACGATCACACTCACAATGATAATGATTTATCGATGTTCTCACTCTATTTATATTTGGGTCAAATAGATTGATTGTTTCACTAAAATATTTAGAATAAGAATTGTGTTCTTACCAGGTTTCTTTATCTCAGAGGTCGATTTTCCCGGAAACCAAACCGATCATAAAACGCAGCGATCCGATTCCGAGGAGAAGAGATGGAAGGGAAGGTTTTCACAAATCGCAATGCAAAATGGTGGGCTTGCTTCTGTTTGGGTCGTAGCTCCAGGTTGCGTCCTTTTAGACCCACGTCTTCTTCTTCTTTTTGGGTCGTAAAATCCTTCCTAATTAGTAATTACACCCGACCCCTACGTATTTGCTACTTAAAACACGTATACTCCTGAACTTTAGAAAATGACAAGTAACCTTTGTAAACTTGTAATTTCATTGGTTAGGACCTCCGGCCTTCCCCACAGCATCGACCCGAAAATTTACGAACTATCCAACTCACTCTTATTTTATTCGACGCCGCAAAAGCAGCAACGTCTGTATTTGTATTTAATTGTCCACGAGGTGGCCTATGCCATTTGACGACCACCCGTGAGCTATTAGCCTCCTCCCTACCTAAACCTTCCTCATGTATTGGTTTTGTACCAAGAGCAATGCCTCCAGCCAATCTTTTTCGTACTCTTGCAGGCTTGCGGCCCCCACCCCCACCGAGGCGGCGCCCCTCCAGGCGCTTTTCCACACCCTCTGATTTGTGGATGTCCACGGGGTTCACGCCATGTACAAAACCCTCTGCCAAATAGTGTAGATCATCTTTGTTTAACAAACCATATAAACCAAACTTTTGGCGAAACACAGGACTGAATCGCAACTCGACCCACCCCCAATCCAATTTTACTCCAACAAGCTACAACAAGAGCAAGTAAGGAGGAAATGGTAACCCATCTCCACCCCTTCCCCGCTCTGAGGGCATTGCTCTTTGCTTGAATCTGGCAACAAACCACCCCACTTAGAATCGGCAAGCTCCCCACTAACAGACACCATACCAAGTGCTTCACCATTTGCATTCCAAAGACGTAGCCAAGGGAAGCTCCCAGTAGTCGTAGCCGAGTAAGGGAGGAAAGATCATAACCCACTTTTTACCGTGTAATTTTTCTGTTTATTTGGCAACTTGATTAATTTATCAATTTGATGGGATCGACAAGTGTGCACTACTCGAATCACTTCCCTCTCGATCAGCGTAAAAAGACCCACCATCAATCTTCATTCCATTCCCCTGAGATTTTTGAGTTTCAATATTTCTTTATTTGCAAGATTCAATTTAAATTTCTTATACATTAATTTTTTTAATTAAATTTACCTTATTGTTAAAAGTTTTGAGTTTATTTTTTTCGTTTCACTTTTTTTTTGTATTAGATAAACATTTGGGCTGACGTCTCGAATGAATTCAAGGACATATTCGAAGAAATTTTGAACATATGTCGGAATGGTTTGCGAATTTTGAACAATTAGAATGGATGAACCTAATAAGATAGCAATTACAACCCAAAAAGTAATAAGTACTTGGTCGTGGACTTGGAAACCAACTATTTGCCAATAAAAATATTAACCTACTACCACACCAGATGCATAATAATAGGTTTATATAATAAAATAAAAGAGTCATAACAAATTGATGATGTGACGCACTTATATTCATTATAAACTTGTTTTTTTTTATTTGGTTTTTATTGTATGTATAAATTATTGGAAATTGAACTTTATTTTCCATTCTGTTCATGCTCTAACAAAGTTATAAATATAAATTAAATTATTATTTTTTAAATATGGGGTCCTGTAGCTCAGTTGGTTAGAGCGTTGGTCTTATGAGCCGAAGGTCGCGGGTTCGAGCCCCGCCAGGACCAATATTTTATAACTTTTCTTATTTTAAAACTTGTTCTTTTATTTTTGTATCTCATTATTTTATTTTTATTTTTTTTTGCTTAACTTGATTGGATATGTTTGGTAATTGTTTTGAAGCAAATGATATTCTTGAAATTGTCTTAATTTGGGTGATTTTTCCACTTGTGTTTGTAAACAATAGCTTGATTTGAAAAATGAGATACTGCCTATTATGCACATTAATATTTACATCCATTGAGTACACACTCACTTGTAGGGTTATATTGCAATTCATGATTGTGGAATGAGGATTGAATGGGATATTTAGGGTCCTTGGTTGGTTAATCATGTTTTGATGTGGTTTTGCTCACTAGTTACACATATCCTCTTTCTTGTGTTTTTGAGATGTTTGGTTAAAATGATAACCTAAATAACTAAGTTTGAGAAAGAAAAAAAATGACATTTAGAATTGGTTTAGAAAGTCTTTTCTCCAAGGTCTAAAGTACTCAAGATATGCACAAATTCATACTATAGTATATAATAATTGGTGATAATGACTAAGATGATGACACCTCATAATTTTCTTTGCAAAGAAGCAATTTACTAAAAACAATTAGTAATAGTTTTATTTATGAAATTAAGTAATAAGTAGTAGACTAATAATCTTTCTACTAATGCACTTTAGCTAAAGTATTATAGGTATAACAAGGTTTGTATAGTAGTCAATCGTCTCATTGTTTCTTCACTTTTTCGATGTGGGACAAGTGAGCAATTTATGTGATAACAATTCTCTTCATTTTTTATGAGTTTCCGATGTGGGACTTTTCACACTCAATTCATTATCCATAAACACTTGGTCAAAAATAGTATGATTCATATCATTACATA